>SJYQ01005458.1:291738-322442 GCA_006410935.1 Redunca redunca
CTGTTGTATGTTTAAGTGTATTTGTAAAGATTTTCAGTTGGTATTGTAAATGGGATTTTTTTTTCTTCTTTGTAACTTCTAATTGATCATTGTTACATAAGTGAAGGCTTTTAGTTTTTGTATATTAGATTTATACACTTCTAACTTAGTTAATTTACTGAGTAATGTTTACCTTTGATTTGTTGAGGTTTCCTGTTAGAATGTCATATCATCTTCAAAGAGATCTATTTACTTCTTCATTTCCAATTCTTTTTCCTCTGTTTTTTTCTTATGTGATTTCATTGATCAGTGCCCCAAGTACAGTGTTTAATAGAGATGGAGATGGGGAGTATGCTTACTTTGTTCCCTACTTTAGTAAGAATGACTGTTGTTTCCCATTAAGTGAGGTACCAACATTAAATAAAAAGTCTCTAAATCTGACTTCGTATCAAATCTCCCTTTCCACCTCCACCTTTATTCCTATACTTATCTCTACCCCTGTCAGTATTGTCCTCATTGTCTTCCTTCTAATGGATAGATAATATCCAGAGTAGGATTGTAAAAGCATGCTCTATACAAAGTGTAGAACCTATGCAGTACTAAAATTATTAATAACTAAAACAGTGTAGACAATAGCAAAATATAGGTTCTGTTTTTGGAATGATCTGAGACTGTCAACACAATCCCCCAAATGTCCTTTCTCTCCCTTATAAAGAGGTCTTCTGGTTTGGATTTAGCATACAGACTTTTAAGCAGTGTATGTGTAACATTACTTGAACAGAAAATCATTTCAGCCAAAGCAGACCCAACGTGTGCCCCTTTAAATAGCTTGTGTAACTTTTTCCAATAAATCATGCCCTACAAATCCATATCTGAATCAACATAAAATAAACAATTATTCTACTGAAAGATCTATTCTTATAAAAGTATTTTATAGATAAAGACTCTTTATGGTCTTTCTGCTAGGAAGTACCACAGTTGTATTTGTAGGAGATCAGCTTGTTGGTTGATCATTGGCTGAGATTGACTGGGTCATTTTTTTTCCCTTTCTCAAAAATCTCCAGTAAAAAAAGAAGAATATGGTACAAGCTTGTTGCATTTTTTTTTTAAACAGGACATGGAAGTACCATGTTGTTGAATGCTTCCATAAGGAATAGATGTTGAATTTTTTCAAAGACCTTTAAGCATCTTGTCAGATAATTATCTCATTTTTCTCCTTAAGTCTCTTAATTTAATATATTAGTAGACTTCTACTGTTGAACTGTCATCATTATAATTAGTTCATTGTGTGTTAATGGTGTTTGTGTGAGTGTGTGAGAGAGGAAATCTTACTCAAGTTTAGTATTAGTGTTATATTAATATTAGCTTCATGGAAGGAATTTGGGAGTTATTTTTCATTTTTCTATCCTCTGGAACAATGTTTAAAATGTATTTTTTAGTTGTTCAGTTGCATAGTCATGTCTGACTCTTGCGACTCCATGGACTGCAACATGCCAGGCCCCCCTGTCCCTCACCATCTCCTGAAGTTTGCCCAAGTTCATATCCATTGCACTGGTGATTCCATCCAGCCATCTCATCCTTTGCCACCCTCTTCTGCCCTCAGTCTTCCCAGCATCAGGGACTTTTCCAGTGAGTTGGCTGTTTGCATCAGGTGACCAAAATACTGGAGCTTCAGCATCAGTCCTTCCAGTGAGTACTCAGGTTCCTTAAGATTGACTGGTTTGATCTCTTTGCCTTCCAAGGGACTCTTAAGAGTCTTCTCCAGCACCACGGTTCAAAGGCATCAATTCTTTGACACTGCCTTCTTTATGGTCCAGCTCTCACAACCATACATGACCGCTGGGAAGACCATAGCCTTGACTATACATACCTTTGTTGGCAGAGTAATGTCTCTGCTTTTCAACACATTGTCTAGGTTTATCATATCTTTCCTGCCAAGAAGCTATCATCTTCTGATTTCATGGTTATAGTCACCATGCGCCATGATTTTAGAGCCTAAGAAGAGGAAATCTGTCACTGCTTCCACTTTTTCCCCTTCTATTTGCCATGAAGTAATGGGGCCAGATACCATGGTCTTAGCTTTTTAAATATTTAGTTTTAAGCCAGCTCTTTCACTCTCCTCCTTCAACATCATCAAGAAAGTTCCTCTTCACTTTCTGCCATTAGAGTGGTATTATTTGCATATCTGAGGTTGTTGATGTTCCTCCCACCTATCTGGATTCCAGCTTGTAACTCATCCAGCCCAGCATTTCACATGATGTGCTCTGCGTATAAATTAAATAAAGGGTGCAGCAGACAGCCCTGTTGTACTCCTTTCTCAATCCTGAACCAATCAGTTGTTTCACACAGGGTTCTAACTATTGCTTCTTGACCTGCATACAGGTTTCTCAGGAGACAGGTAAGATGATCTGGTATTCCTATCTCTTTAAAAGCTTTCCACAGCTTGTTACAATCCACACATTCAAAGGCTTTACCATAGCCTATGAAACAGAGGTAGGTGTTTTTCTGGAATTCCTTTGCTTTCTCTATAATCCAGTGAATGTTGGGAATTCACTCTCGTTCCTCTGCCTTTTCTAAACCCAGCTTGGACATCTGGAAGTTTCTTGGTTCATGTAATGCTGAAGCCCAGCATGCCAGATTTTAAGCCTGACCTTACTAGCATGGGAGATGAGTGTAACTGTCTGATGGTTAGAATATTTTTTAGTACTACCCTTCTTGGGAATTAGAATGAGGATTGACTTTTTCCAGTCCTGTGGCCACTGCTGGGTCTTCCAGATTTGCTGACATGTTGAGTGAACACTTTGATTGCTTCATATTTTTTAAAACTAGGTTATATTTCCCTGTGAAATCATCTGGGCCTTGTGCTTGTTTTGTAGGGTAGAAATTTGATAACTTTATTTCTTCTGTGGAAAATGATTTGCTCAAGCTATCTTTATTGGACTCAATTTTAGTTTGTACTTTCTTAGATAGTCATGGGTTGTTTTACATTGATATTAATTTTTTGCATAAGCTATGTAGTCTATTTTGATTGTTTTATACCATAGAAATTTCAGATTTTATTACCCCTTTTACTTAAGAATTATTTCACACAGTGCTTCCTTCAATAAACATTGAGGAATTTTCTGATTTTGTTATTAATTTTCTGTTTTCATTGCATTGTCATCAAAGAATTTTTTCTATTTTTTTCAATTTTATTTTATTTTTTAAATATAAATTTATTTATTTTAATTGGAGGCTAATTATTTTACAATATTGTATTGGTTTTGCCATACATCAACATGAATCCACCACAGGTATACACGTGTTCCCCATCCTGAACCCCTCTCCTTCCTCCCTCCCCTTACCATCCCTCTGGGTCAGCTCAGTGCACCAGCCCCAAGCATCCTGTATCCTGCATCAAACCTGGACTGGCGATTCGTTTCATATATGATATTATACATGTTTCAATGCCATTCTCCCATATCATCCTACCCTCTTTCTCTCCCACAGAGTCCAAAAGACTGTTCTACACATCTGTGTCTCTTTTGCTGTCTCGCATACAGGGTTATCGTTACTATCTTTCTAAATTCCGTATATATGCATTAGTATACTGTATTGGTGTTATTTTTTTTCTGGCTTACTTCTCTCTGTATAATAGGCTCCAGTTTCATCCACCTCATTAGAACTGATTCAAATGTGTTCTTTTTAATGGCTGAGTAATACTCCATTGTGTATGTGTACCACCGCTTTCTTATCCATTCATCTGCTGATGGACATCTGGGTTGCTTCCATGTCCTGGCTATTATAAACAGTGCTGCGATGAACATTGGGGTACAAATGTCTCTTTCAATTCTGGTTTCCTTGGTGTGTATGCCCGGCAGTGGGATTGCTGGGTCATAAGGCAGTTCTATTTCCAGTTTTTGAAGGAATCTCCACACTGTTCTCCATAGTGGCTGTACTAGGTTGCATTCCCACCAGCAGTGTAAGAGGGTTCCCTTTTCTCCACACCCTCATCAGAATGGGAGAAAAAATAACAAATGAAGCCACTGGCGAACAACTAATCTCAAAAATATGCAAGCAACTCCTGCAGCTCAATTCCAGAAAAATAAACGACCCAATCAAAAAAATAGGCCAAAGAACTAAACAGACATTTCTCCAAAGAAGACATACAGATGGCTAACAAACACATGAAAAGATGCCCAACATCACTCATTATCAGAGAAATGCAAATCAAAACCACAATGAGGTACCATTTTTTTCTATTTTTATGTTATGGAACTTACTGAGATTTCTTTATGACTTGGTATTTAGTAAATTGCTGTGCATATTTCATTTGTGTTAAAGAAGAGATATTCTCTCTTTGGACTTGGACTTGAAAGTGAAAGTGAAGTTGCTCAGTCGTGTCCGACTCTTTGCAACCCGTGGACTGTAGCCCACCAAGCTCCTCCATCCATGGAATTCTCCAAGCAAGAATACTGGAGTGGGTTGCCATTTCCTTCTCCAGGGGATCTTCCCAACCCAGGGGTCAAACCCAGGTCTCCCACATTGCAGGCAGACGCTTTAACCTCTGCACCACCAGGGAAGCCCTTAAATACAGTCTCTCAGAAAACCTCCTATAGAGACACAGAACTTCAGATCCAAGTACTAACATCAAAGATTTCAAGGGAGGAAAGGAAGCCAGGTTGAAAGAAGAAGGGGGAGGAGGCGGGAGAAGGTGGGGGCAAAAGAGGTGGACTTACGGACAGTCTCCTGCCACCTACAGATACCCAGGTGTTATGGGACTTTTCCCTGGGCCTCCAGAGAAGGGAGGACTGGAACTCGGCCCTACCAAAATTCGAGTTCTCTGCCAAGAGGAGGTGATCAGTCTCCAATCCTCAGCTCAGGCTGAGGGCCCTTTGACCAGATTCCTGAGTCCAGGACCAGGGGACTAGAAAAACAGGGAAGGATAGGAAGGGTTAAGGAGAGGAAAGAGAGAGGGAAGTGGAGAGAGGTCAATAAAGTCTCTTGTTCCTTACCGGTCGGGACACTCTGGCCAGTTGTCCACATCAGGAGGAGACCAGGGACAAAAGGGTCCGAGTTGCAGCCGCTGGGTCTGGTCCATTGGCAGGCAAGCTGGCCCGAGTACCCCGAGTGGTCAAGATGTCAGTCTCAGCGAAGAAGAGTCCCCGCCAGAGTCGCCATTTGTTGCAGGAAGGGGGACCCATTCCAGGGCCCGAAACTGGGTTCTTGTTTAACACTCGGAAATGAATTTTTTGAGGAGACACATATGCTGACAAAGCAAGAGATTTTACTGGGAAAGGGCACCTGGGTGGAGAGCAGTAGGGTAAGGGAACCCAGGAGAACTGCTCTGCCGAGTGGCTCACAATGCAGTGTCGGGTTTTATGGTGATGTGATTAGTTTCCTGGTGGTCTTTGGTCAATCATTCTAATTCAGAATCTTTCCTGGTGGTGCACGCATTGCTCAGCCAGGATGGATGCTACAAGAGGGATTCGTTTGTGTTGAAGAAGAGATATTCTCTATTTGGACTTACATAGTATCTATTCTAATATGTTGTTGACAGTGTTGCATAGGTCTTATATATCCTTGCCTACTTACTATCTACTTGATTTTAGACTGAGAGTTTAGACAGGAGAGTTACGACACTCCCCTTTTTAGTGGTTTCTGTTTACCCTTTACTTCCTTTTAATTTTTGCTTCATGAAAATGATTTCTGTGTACATAGATTTCATGATTATTGTATCTTCTTTATGAATTGTGGCTTTTAGTTTGTCAAGAAAAAGTTCAGAGAGCTTTGCTTGATGTGAATATTTTATTGAGTAAGGAACAAACTGTTCACAAACAAGAAGACTTTAGATGGGAAAGTGGTATGAACTTCAGAGGCTTGTTATTATAGGATGGCTTATAAAATGAAAATGAACAACATATTTAACTTCACAGTGATTGCTTTTCAGAATGGTGTTTCCAGACAGCAAAGAATTGGTTAAAAGTGATTTTCTTCTATCACTTTAGGATGATAACTTATGTTTCCTTTGTGATTGTTCAGAGGTATTTATAAGAAATAATCTAAGTTCCACTTTTATTCATTTACAGTAACCTATGTAAGTTTCACATGCATTAATTAGATTAAGTTTTGCATATGTGGCTAAACTAGTTTTGTCTGCTTGTGGGTCTTCAAGCCTAATTTCCGCTTTATTTTAACAAGTGTTACATGTTGTATTTTTTTAATTTACAATGCCTTTTGGTCTGAATTTTAGTTTATTTGACCAAAATAGACTATTTGACTATGGAAATAACTCCTGTTTTCATATTGTTTTCATTTATCTTTCATACCTTTGTTCATCACTTTATTTTTAAGCATTCTGAATTACTTTATTAAGAGTAGTATCTCTTACATACAATGTGAAGTTGGGTTTTGCTTTGCAGAAATTCCATGTTTTATTAAACAGATATCTAGGCAATTGTCATTTTGTCTTAAGGCA
The DNA here is from genome assembly GCA_006410935.1 of Redunca redunca. Taxonomy (NCBI): domain Eukaryota; kingdom Metazoa; phylum Chordata; class Mammalia; order Artiodactyla; family Bovidae; genus Redunca; species Redunca redunca. Next base: position 298,175 of record SJYQ01005458.1, read on the forward strand.
ATGAGGTGTAGGGAATTGCAGGAATCCTGATAATTGCAGGGTTATCAATTACTTGCTGTAAGAAGAACGCATTATCTTACCACATTGCATTGTTTCTTTCCCTTAATATATGTTATGTAGTTGGTTTTAATTGAGTCAATTTAAAGGCAGAGTGAATTTTTTTAAGTTTCCATTTTGCAGGAAAATAAGCACCAAAAAAAAGAATGAAAAAGGGATTTGGAACATATTGCTCTTTTATATGAATATAAGGAGCTTAGAATAAGGGTGAATCTCAAAGGATATAAAGGGCTTGAAATTTGGGAGGTTAGTATCTACTTCTGTACTCTCTATTTACTATCAATAATCTTTGGATAATCACTTTAACTCTCTAAACTTCAGTTTCATTATAGAGAAACTGAGGATAAATTTTGTCCTGCTACCTTCCTTTCAAAAAGTGTGTACCCAACAAAATGTCCATGCTCGTTATCCATTTTTCTTTTCTTTTCTTTTTTTTTAAGGTGTCATTCGGTTACCCAAACTCAGGTCTGGCTGCTTGCAGCCCAAAAATCAATACCTGAGAGACAGTTGTTGATCGAAAGAAAAGTTCACATTTCATCAGAATGCCAGCAATCTGGGGAGAAAGGTAGACTCATGCCCCTCAAAAAAACAACTCCAAAGATTCTGCTCAGCCATGAAAGTTTTAAAGGGAAAGGGGAAAGTAATCTCAGCTAATTGTCAAGACAGAGGATCAGACTGGGAGCCACCTCCCACTGCATGCAGGTTTACTTAGATGCCGTCTTTATTTAGATGCTGTCCCTGTTGGCTTAGAGGATAAAGTGTCTGCCTACAATGCGGGAGACCCGGGTTCGATCCCTGGGTAGGGAAGATCCCCTGGAGAAGGAAATGGCAACCCACTACAGTGCTCTTGCCTGGAAAATCCCATGGATGGAGGAGCCTGGTAGGCTATAGTCCACTGGGTGCAAAGAGTCAGACACGACTGAGCGACTTCACTTCACTTCTTCACTTCTTGTTCACACAGTTTGTTCATGAGATTACTGAAGGGGAAGTCTGGGAAGAAAACTGATCATCTGTTAATTACTTATTCCTTATTTCTATTTCTTTGATCGAAGGGAAAAGTCAAAGTTAGGCAAGGTATTCTATGATCAAAAGATTTGAAAACTATGTTTGGGCCAGACATGAGTGGAGTATGAGAGTGTCTGGTTTAAGGTTAGTTATAATATAGCTTTGCTAAGGTGACAGGAGAAAACAGGTTTTCTGCTGAGGGTGGTTTCCTGCAAATAGCTGCTTATAAATTCCTCCCATCAGATATCATTCCTGTGGAATGGAGGAATTTCTGTGGGATGAGGATGAAGGTATACCTTATGTAGCTGTTAACTGCTTCAAGCTGAGAAAGGACACTGAGGTCCTAGAGCAAAAGATACCAACATGAGTTTGAGGCATCTCTTTGCTGACAGTTTTAATTACCCACTTAATATACAGGCAGAAAAAAAACTACAATTATTTTGATGCCCACAAAGGTATAGATTATCATGAGTTACAGTGTTAATCCCATTCTCTTAACACCAGTTCTTAGAATTGTGCTAGGCACAGATTCAGTACTTTTCAAGATGGAGCAGTTTATGTCATGGCTATTGTCTGGTCATCTTGCAGTTAGCTTTTTCCCTCTGGTGGCAGTAATGTGCATGCTCAGTCACTTCAGTTGTGTCCAACTCTCTGCTACACACTGGACTGTAGCCCACCAGGCTCCTCTGTCCATGGGAATCTCCAAGCAAGAATACTGGAGTGGGTTGCTTTGCTCTCCTCTATAGGATCTTCCAGAGCCAGGGATCAAACCCACAGCTCCTGCATTGCAGGCAGATTCTTTACTGCTGAGCCTTCAGGGAAGCCAAGTGGCAGTTCTAGTATCTATAAAATAACTCAGGAATATGCATCAAACACTGAATCTGTGATTCTGTTGTCCTAACCATTAACTGCTTGAGCCTGCTCTTTTGTAACTCAGGGAGGCCTGGTAGATATCAACTTTTCTACAAACAAGAGGCCAGGGAACATAGAGGCATAGAGGGCCTTTGTAACTAGTCAGGGCAGGGTGGTGGGGAGCGGGTATGTTGGGAGTTACATCTGCAGCGATTTTGGAGCCCAGAAAAATAAAGTCTGAAACTGTTCCCACCGTTTCCCCATCTATTTCCCACGAAATGATGGGACCGGATGCCATGATCTTCGTTTTCTGAATGTTGAGCTTTAAGCCAACTTTTTCACTCTCCACTTTCACTTTCATCAAGAGGCTTTTTAGTTCCTCTTCGCTTTCTGCCATAAGGGTGGTATCATCTGCATATCTTGTATTACTTGTTTAATAAATTCCTCCCTCTTTTTTTCCTCCCTTCTTTCTTTTAGACTTCCTAACAGTTGAATGATGAAGTGAGGTCCTATCTCTCATGATGATATATTTCTCAATATTTTCATTGTGTTTCAGTTCTTCCTTCACATGCTGAGAAATACCATGTAATTATCCTGTTTTGTGTTAAATTTTTCATTTTGGAAATCATTACTTCTAGTTAATTATCCACTTTCTTATTGTTCCCTTTCCACAGCACAATATAGAGATAAGCAGTAGTCCACTTACATGCTACCTGAATTTGAAACCAGGCAACAAGTCAGCCAAATGAGAAGTATCCTAGTAAGAGTGTTTCACAACTTCTTTTCTTATGCAGATTATCTACTTTTCCTTGTCATCTAACTCCTTCATTTACTCTGCTTTTTAATTCTTTTTCACTTTTCATCTAAGATCTCTAGTTTCCTTTCATTTTCTATAGAATTCTCTTATCCATTTTTTTTGTTTATTTCTTTAATGTTTGCACATAATGGAATATCATGAAATCCAGAGTTGTGCTTATCTTAAAATGATTATGTATTCTGCATTTTATTTTTTTAGTATAACTTGACACAGCCTCTTCCTTTTTCTCCTTCCTCCTTTCAGTTTGAGTGTGAGTGAATCTTTGTGAGTGAGTTTTAGGCTTCCAGTGTCCCAGTGTTGTTTTGCAAAACACTTGGTAAATTTTCTGTAAAAGATGACTTAAGGACAGTTATAATATATATAATTTAGGTAACCTAAGGAAGCTTGGAAGCATTGAAAATGAGTACTGTTTGGGACTTCCCTGGAATCCAGTGGTTAAGACTCTGCTTCCAATGCAGGGGGCACAGGTTTGATCCCTTGTCGAGGAACTAAGATTCCACGTGCCACACAATGCACAAAAAGAAAAAATGAGTACTACTGATTTTATACTACTTGTGAATCAGGAAGGGCATTTTCTATTGAAACAACACGTTTAATTTTAGAAGTTTGAGACATTTTTACTCTATTATCATGGCTTTGGAAAATCTGGAAGTGACTTTAATAAATTGAATTTAATTATACATATAACCTTTTTATTTTTCTGGAAAAGTCATAATTATCTATTGAATATTATCCTCAATTAAGAATAGTTTTTTCCCATTTCTGTCTACATTAATTTACATCACTGTTTTGCAATAAAGTAAGATCAGAGAACCACTGAGGAGAATAATCTTTTCTAACATATGTTAGTTGAAAATTGCCTTAATTAGGTCCAAATTACATACCTAAACACAAAATGACAGGTATCATAGCAGGCCTAACTGAAGGCCAAATGCAGTCCACATATCATAATTACTAAATGTTGGCATTCAAATGTCTCCTTCCTTTCTTTCCCTCTAAAAGTCGTTGCTCCTTTGATGGTCCTTCTGCAAGAGGTGAAATAAATGCACCAAAAAACTATTAGATGAGAAACCAACCTTTTGACTCCTCTGCTTCACAGAGTGTTAACAGGAAAATTCACAAGAAAGCAGTACCATTAATCGTTGCCTCAAATGCCTCAGGACCCCACCAGAGCATGCCAAAGGTCATCGTAAAGAACATACATCACAGTGCCATCTGATATCTCTTTATAGCCTGTTAAATAGAAGTGGTTACCTATTTCAGTTGAGCCACAAATTCAATTCCCTGCAGTAATTTGGGATAAATTTCTCTAGTGCTCCTTTGTATTTTCCCCAGTTTGTCATTTAAGACAGAGCAAAGAGGAATAGTTTGTATAGCTGAATGCCTGGACAAATTTAAAACGAGGCAATGTATATGATTATTCCTCCTCCATTTGTGATATCGTCTGGCCCACAAAAGATGGTAATTCTTTGCTACTTGGAGCCATGAATTCTGTCACAAGATGAAAACTGCACTAACCATCTAATGGACCCATCACCCAAGCCTCAAGAGAGACAGAAACACCTTTCACCCCCAAGGTCCTTGAAATGTAATAGAGATACTGGCTGAAGGCATAGGTTTCTTTGTATTATTTCAAGAAGAAAGATATCTTTCTTCAGGACAAAGATGAGGGGAGTTTGTAGCACTGAGATCTCTTGCATAGCAAGTGAAAAACTTATTTTCTAGGGTACAGGGAAAAGGGAGTAAGAGAAAACTTGGCAAGAATCAGTGTCTGTGTTTCATAACTCAAAGAACAAGATGCAGTATCTTTCGTTAGAAGATAAATGATTAAACTGCTGCTGCTCCTTTCTCTTCTCTTCATCTGGGTTCAAATTAATTATGGTTTTAGTTCAGATCTATGATGCAGTGAACTTAAAATTCTCTTATCTACAGAGTCAGGCATTCAAGTCTAGGCTCTGGTGAGAAGTGCTTATCATGCTATATATTTCTCTTTAAAATCATCTGTGCATGTGTGCCAAGTCATTTCAGTCATGTCCAACTCTTGGCAACCCTATGGACTAGAGCCCACCAACGTCCTCTGTCAGTGGGATTCTCCAGGCAGGAATACTGGAGTGGATTGCCAGGCCCTCCTCCAGGGATCTTCCTGACCCAGGTATCAAACCCACATCTCTTAATGTCTCCTGGCTTCTTTAAATCATCTGTATTCATTTCAAATTTAGAGATTCCACGCCCCCGCCCCCCACCAAGATTTTGCTGGTCATAATTCTCAGGTAAAACTCCAGTCAGTGCCTATTTGAGCATCAGGTAATCATATGAAAACCTGGACGCAGGGAGTTTCAAACTGATGATCTGGATACGTTATCACTACAGACACACTGACCACATTGAATGTTTCTACCTCACCCACATTGACGAGTTTAGATGCCTGACCTGGTAGTTGATACCAAGCACCCAGTATGAGTGTACCCTTCATTCCCCTTACTGTCTCAGCTGGATCCAACACACTGATGTTGGAGAAGTTGTTGAGTCTGAGATTGCTCAAAATCTTCAGGAGGCCAACGTCTCTCTATTTGTTTTTGTAGAGAAAAAAAAAAAAGTGGTTCTCAATTATTCTAGGCTCTGAATGCAAAAGCCTCCAGGAATCACATGAAAACAGTGCCTGGTTTTCTTTCTTTCTTCTTTTCTTTTTTATTAAAGTTACAGTTCAGGACTCTGACAAGTAGTGTTTGGCGTGAGACATGAGTACAATTCAGAATATTTATTTATTCAGTCTTTTAGAAATCAATCTTGGAAGCTTTATGAAGATGACTCCTATTTTAAATTTAATGATACTTAAATATAAGAATTGGGTATTTTTGATAGAGACTCCTCTGTAAATTGTTTTTAATAATGGAAAAGTATATGACCCTATGTGAAAATTTTAATCATTGGACTCAAATGTGATGTCTTAGAAGAATTATATTGCTGATTGTGTTTTTAGTGAAATATATTCATTCACTTATTTGATTAATACTTATAATGCAGTGAGATAAACACTTTTTGTTTGTATACTATGCTAAGTTGCTTCAGTCATGTCCAACTTTTTGTGGCCTGATGGACTGTCACCTGCCAGGCTCCTATGCCCATGGAACTTTCCAGGCAAGAAGACTGGAATGGTTGCCATTTCCTTCTCCAGGGAAATCTTCCTGACCCAGGGATTCAACCCGTGTCTCTTGTGTCTCCTGCATTGGCAGACTAGTGGTTTCTTTCCTGCTAGCGCCACCTGGGAAACCCCGTAAAGAGCTCTAGTATGGGTATAATTTATATTTCATAGAGGTAGCTCAGAGGAACCAATTCGAGCAGCAATTGCTTTCTGTTTGCTGTACCATCATTTCATTTCTCTGTTATAGAAGGAATTATAGAATCCCGGCAGACCTTCATCAGCCTCACCCACGGAATACTGACTGCTTTGCTAGTAGCATGATTGGTATTACGTTTAACATGTTTGATGAATTCTATCTGTGACAACTGAGTTTTTATGTTCCTGTAAAATGGAAGGTCTCTGTAAACAGAAAGATGATTTGTTCTGTCTGAGAAGGAACAGACAAATGTTTTCACAGGCCTTCTTTTTTTTTCTTCTTTTTCTGAGTGGGAATGAAAAAAGAAACTGCCTAGGTGGGTGCTGTTCAGATTACACAGCCACCTTTACTCTGCGTACTCTCAAACTCAGGTGCGGGCATGCGTGTATTCTTGGAAAGTTGGAGCCAGTATCACCTAGCTGAGTACTGCTTTTCACAAAATGCAGGGATAAAACGACTTACTGCCTTAACTAATTTCCTAACCAAGAGCATAAACACGTGGCATAAATAGTAATTCAGAATTGACCTTCACAAAAAATCTCTATGAACTAATGCTTCACCCAGATGTTCTAAATTTAAAGATCAGGTGGTTTATAGTAACACAAAAGTACTAGACTCTGGTTAAACATTAGAAATCACTCATCAAATCTATTATTCTTTCCCATCCTAAGAACAAATAATTTAGATCATGTTCTTGTTCCAGCTTCTCTACAATAGGATCTCTAGGGTATCTAGTTTTACTTCCACACATAGTAAGAGCTGTCTCAACAAGGCACGTCAGAAAGTATTTTCTATGAAATTTTGTGATAAACACTGTAATAGAAATTCTGTTACTGTAATAAGGATAATAGACATCTTCTAGTTGACAACTCTGATGTATTAGTGGGAAAATGAATTGTGATTTGGAGTACACTGAGTTAAATCAGCTGTAGATTTGACTTCTGTTTGCTATGTCACTGAATATTATTTTCAAGCAGTATAAATTACTAAGAACAACTAATAATTTTAAAAGATTTAATATCATACAGTGACAGGAAAAATAGGGAACATGTTTAATGGCTCATTCATTTGTGCTGAATTCAAATTGAATTCTGTAAGAATCTACAGATTCATTGGAGAGTTGGTTTTAATCTTTGCCACCATAGTGAATAAAATAAATCAATGATGGAGCACTGAGGATGCTGTCACAAGTGTTATTATGTCCTATAGGAAAGCAGCTGCTCATGAAAAAATTTTCTTTGCAGGCAAAATGAAACTCATAATTGACAGCAAAAAGGTAGAAAGAAAGACAGTATTTTGGAAGCCTTTAGCTCAGAACTCTAAATTAGAAAATCTTTCCTTCCACACTTTAACCCCATGGAACCTATTGAACCTCTATTTTTGTATCTGAAGTTCACTAATGGGAAGGTGCTGCAAAAAAAGATAGAAATTTAGACTTCAAGTTTTAAGACAGAATATTCACATAACATGCAGAGACAAACAAATGCAAAGCATTTGAGGGCAATTGTGAGAGATTCTGGCTATCAAGCAGGCCCTACTCTAAGGTCAGGCCCTTCCAAGGAACAAAAGCATCTCTTTGACCCCAAAGTTCTGACTTCTTTCTTCTGATCCCATCAGCTTTTAAAATTTGATTAAAACTAGCATGCCATCTCTCCTTTCTGTGATCAGACTCTTGGATTTTAATTTGTCATCCTGTTCTCTTTGCTTCCCTTTCTCTGTTTTCTCTTGAAAGTCTTACCTATCCTTGACCTGATGCAAACTCATCCGCTCAGATTCTTCCTTTCCAAGGAACCTGTGCCTCTGACCAGGTGTCTCTACACAACTACGTGTATGGTTATAGCCACTGGGGCTTCCTGTTCTCCTCTAGTGCCTCCACCTCTCTTGAATGAATTCTTCAGGCTTAGTTTGGTGTTAACTCTAACTACACAAGGGTATATCTGGAAATGAGAAGCAACTAATACAAAAATAAAGGCTTGTGGGAAAGATGTGTAAATTCACTTAGAAATGTTAAGCAAATGTCAGTTTATTATTTTAAGCTGAAATGCAAATATATCCCTTCTTGATTTCACCTTAACCACTTGCTGAAACTTAGTGAAATTACTGGCATGTTAATGGATTTTCTGGCAGGTATTTCCCTTCTTCCATGAAACAACCTAGGCTATTAAAGCTTTCAATAAATGATTGTGTCACTTACACAGGTTTAAATATGAATAATTAAGGCTTTTCTTATACTACACGAATTGCATGGAGGTATAGATATAGTTGGCAGTTTAAATATTCCCTGAGTGGTTCCTTTATGAATTAGGACAGTGATAACATTTTCACTTTGAAATGGAGAGGAATAAACCTCACGTTCAGCCATTGTCTTTCACTCATTTTGAGTTTGTGAATTCGTATGTTTAGTATTTTGTAAGAATAAAAACAAAGTATGAGAAAAGAGCTTAACAGGGAGGAAAATTAAAGAAATATTTGCTACTAGTAAGTTAGTTCTTTTCTGTAACAAATGTATACATATTGTTTTTTAATATATGTATTTGTTTGTCTGCACTGGGTCTTAGTACCATCATGCAGGATCTTTAGTTGTGGGATCTAGTTCCCTGACCAGGGATTGAACCTGGGCCCCCTGCATTGGGAGCATGGAGTCTTAGCCACTGAACCACCAGGGAAGTCCCTAGGTATATAATTTAACAAGCGTTCTCAATTTAAACTCACCATATAAAACTTGGGAGGATATCATCAGTTCAGTTCAGTTCAGTCGCTCAGTCGTGTCCGACTCTTTGCGACCCCATGAATTGCAGCATGCCAGGCCTCCCTGTCCATCACCAACTCCCGGAGTTGGCAAAGTAATGGAAACTGATTATTTCTGGAATATATCCCAGGATGTTCCTTACTAACATTTTCCTAGGAAAATCTGTTTTGACTTAAGCCTAAACTCTGGATCAGATATGTCTAAAAGCTATGAATATATGGATTCTTTGCCAGAGTAGGACTTTTTAGAAGTTGTTCATATATAAAATATCCCATCCTTCATACATAAACCTGAACTGAAACTAAACCTGCAGGGTATTCATGACAATTCATGCAGTCACAATTATGCAAAAAAAAAAGTGCACCCTTGCGTACTAAACATGGAAAACACTGTCTCTACCCAAGTCCCTGCTCACTTATAAGACAGGCAGCCTTTAGCGTAAAAAGCTTTTCTTAAAGAAACTCAATATGCTTATTAAGCATCTGCACTTGCTGTCCCTTAGGGAAAGTTTACCTTCTTAGTCTGCTCCTCCGTCTTCCTTCAGAGTCTTAACTCTTCTTGATTACTTTCCCTCATTTTTCTGGGAATGTGCTGATTTTTTTCTGCCTGTGCATTTTTCTCAAACCATATGGAGTGTTTCATCATTAAAAGACCTGCTTATATTTTTCCTCTACCATGAAGCTCTGGCAGATCAACCCAGAGCCTGTTCCCCCAGCTGCATGGATGGGCTCCTGTGGTCTACACAGATCATTTACTGGCCCTTTATCATTAATGCCTAAGTATCACTAGATGTTTTGGCATTAGATTTTCTCTGCATTCAGATGGCAAACTTCCTAAAGTGGGCAAGGATCCTGATTTTTTAAATCACCACCACCTTCTGTTATAGGGCCTCATTTGTTATGTATACAGAATAAACTCTAGTTTTTTGATTGATTGCAAGAAAGGATTAAAAACACCCTGACCATGTTGAGTCTAGCTTGAACTCTGCTTAGACTAAAATGTTAGGTATTTATTCAAACCCTGTGTGTACAATGTTACTCTAAGAGTGCCCTACAGACCCCTACCATCAGGAACGGTTTGCTAGCCATCCCTACCTGCATAAGGAGCTGCATCAGAATGTACATAGACTATGTCACTAAACACACAGTAGTGTTCAGCTAACTTTTTTCTTTTTGAAGCAAGACTTTCTCAGTGAAGAAAGCAATGACACACTGAGATAGAAATTCTGCTTTTATAATGAGGATAACAGACGCCCTCTAGTTGACAATTCTGATATATTAATGGGACAGTGAACTGTGATTGATTTGATTTACATTCCAGAACAGACTTAGCTCATGGCGAACCTGTGATAAGTGGTTCACCACCGCCACTTGAGCAGCGCTGGTCTTACCTGATGAGTGCACTAGAGTGTGAACATACCACGTATAATTTGCACAACGCTGTGTGTAAATTGTACTTTCTTGAGTGTGTAATTTCTTAAACCTCATTTCTTCATCTGTAAAATAAGGATAATCATACTTTCTTCACAGAATTTTAAGGATAAAAAAATGTTTGAATATGTGAATAGCTTTTAGCCTGGGATCTGACATGTATTAACACTAAGTGAATAAACTATTTTTTTGATTGATTGCAAGAAAGGATTAAAAATACCCTGAACATGTTGAGCCCAGCTTGAACTCTGCTTAGACTGAAGTGTTAGGTTTATTCAAATCCTATATGTACAGTGTTACTCAAGTAACACTAGAGTGTCACTATGATTATTACTATTATTATTAATCATAACCTATGATTATTATTTGTTATATCCTATGTGCCATGTGCCATCCTAGCAGAATATGTGTTAGTTATGAAATGTTAAGATATTTATTATTATATTTAATTATTAACATAATTAAAAGAAAACACTTAAGTCTACTGAATATACTTTTGAGAAATCAGTGAATGGTTTCTCATGAATATGTGAATATTAGAATATGTGAACAGACTCCATCAAACCTTAAATTTGTTTTTATAAAAAGGAAATCCTGCCATATGCAACAATATGAATAAATTTGGAAGACATTATACTAAGTGAAATAAGCCAGTCACAGAAGGACAGATATTACATGATTCTACTTACATGAAGTGTCTAAAGTAGCCATACTCATATAAATATCAAGTAGACTTGTGGCTGCCATGAGCTAGGAAAAGGGGAAGTGGGGTGTTGCTGTTCAGCAAGTCTGAAATGTCAGCCTTGCAAGATCATTTAGTTCTAGAGATCTGCTGTGCAACATTGTCTAGTTTAAAAGACTTTATTGTACATTTAAGATTTTGTTAAGAGGGTATATTTCATGTTGAATGTTCTTACCACAATTGTTTTGAAAGGTGTGTACAGCATTGTAGGCACCTTTATGCAGTACCTCAGGTTCAAAATAGGTGAAACTATATTATGTATTGTAGAAATTCTAAAGTAAATTTTTAAATTTATTTTTATTTTTAATGAGGTATAATTAACATATAGCACTGTATCAGTTTCAGGTGTACAGCATGATAATTCCATATTTGTAGATACCATGAAATGATCACCACAGTAAGTCTAGTTAACATCTAGTTAACATCCATTGCCATACATAGTTATAGAATCTTTTTTCTTCTGTTAACCTTTAAGATGATTCTTTTTTATACTTGTATTGCAAATTTGTATTGCAAATTTCAAATATGCAATACAGTATTATTAGCTGTAGTCACCATGCTGAATCTTACATCCCCATGATTTATTTACTGCATAACTTAGACTTTTGCACCTTTAGACTCCCATCACCCTTTTGCCCCACCCCCCACATCTAGCAGCCATCAATATGTTCTATGTATCTGAGCCTGGTGTCTTGTTAGTTTATTTAGATTTTTACATATAAGTGAAATTGTACAGTATTTCTCCTTTCTCTGTCTGACTTATTTCATTTAGCATAGTACCCTCATAATTCCATCCATGTTATCACAATGGCAAGAGTTCATCCTTTTTGTAGTTGAATAATATTTCATTGTGTATGTGTTTCTGGGTATGTGTGTGTACACACCACATCTTCTTTATTCATTCATCTATTAATGGACATGTAGGTTGTCTCCAGATCTTGACTATTGTAAATAATGCTGCAGTGGACATACAGGTGCATATATCTTTTTGAATTTAGTTTTTCCAAAAGTGGAATAGCTAGACTATGTGATAGTTCTATTTCTGATTTTTGAGGACCTCTGTACTGTTTTTCATAATGGCTGCACCAATCTACCTTCCCACTGACAGTGCACAAGGGTTGCGTTTTGCTCCACATTCTCACCAGTAGCTGTTATATCTTGTCTTTTTGAAGATAGCAGTTGTAACAGGTGTGAGGTGATATCTCATTTTGATTTGCATTTCTCTGATGATTCATGATATTGAGCATCTTTTCATGTTCCTGTTTGCCATGTGTATGCTTTCTTTGAAAAAATGTATATTCCAGTCCTCTCTCCATTTTTTAATCAGATTGTTCAGGTTTTTTTCTGGGCCGTGTGTGTTCTTTATATATTTTGGATATTAATGCCTTATCAGATACGTGATTCTAAAATATTTCCTCCTATTGGGTAGGTTGCCTTTTCATTTTGTTGATGGTTTCCTTGGCTGTGTAGAAGCTTTTATAGTTTGAAATAGTTCTAACTTGTTTATTTTTGCTCTTTGATTTTGGTGTCAAATCCAAAACAGTGTATTGCCAAGACTGATATCAAGGAGCTAACTGCCTATGTTTTACTTAGAGGTTTTATTGGTTTTAGTACATTTTGAGTTAATTTTTATATATGATGTAAGACAGCGATTGTTTCATTCTATTGTATGTGTTGTGTGCTTAGTTGCTCAGGTGTGTCAGACTCTTTGCGACCCCGTGGACTATAGCCCACCAGGCTCCTCTGTCCATGGGATTCTCCAGGCAAGAATACTAGAGCGGGTTGCCATCCCCTCCTCCAAGGGATCTTCCCAACCCAGGGATTGAACCCAGGCCTCCTACATTGCAGGCGGATTCTTTGCCTTCTGAGCCACCAGGGAAGCACAAGCACAGCACACATTTATTGAAGAGACTGTCCTTTCCCCATTGTATTAGGTTAATTAAAGAAACACATACCCAATATGTCTGCGTGTCTGAAATTTCTGGGTAATCATCTGCCTCAGACATTTAGTGTGTATAAAGCAGACATTGTATAATGCCTATAAGTGTGGCCAGACTGGTTATTATGTAGAAGGTAGAGATTTAATCATAAGATATTTATTGAACACCTCTTCTGTGCCAGGCACTATTCTGGGACCTTCCTAGTGAATAAAAAGTCCTAAGTCCCTTCCCTCATGCAGCCACTCTCATCATTTTTTGCATCTGCAGTGGGTTATGGTGGCCACCAACAGCCCTTGCACCTAGACTCATTAGTGTCTGGAAGATTTAGCCTGGGCTAGTGAGGTTTGGGCCTTGTCTTTGTATTTCTGTCTGTTCGGCTACTAGGCCTGGATGAAGTGTCCTTCTTGGCTGGTGAGCTGGTGGGACTGTAGACCAAAGACAGCCATTGCTGGGGGATGGGGATGGGGGCGTAAGGCTTCAGGTTCCCAAAGGGACTCAGTTCCATGCTTTCCCTGTCGCATCCACTTAGCTCAACCCAAAGCAACCCCTTATTTCCAAGTCAAATTCCTTTAGTCCTTTTCTTTTTGCCCTAGTGAAGGTTAAAAGTAATTTTTGGGGTGGCCACTTATAGACCATATTGTCCCTTCTAATGCACTGTACTTGATGATATATGATTATGTGTACTGGCTCTTGGATGTTTTAAGGATCATGCTTGGCCCCACAGAGCAGTGGTCTGATGATATATTAAGCCCATCAATGAGATCAGACTAGTTATTATGTAAAAGTAAAGATTGCTTTCTTTGCTAAAAAACAGTATTTATTTCCTAAGCCAATGGAATCTCTTGGATTTTAAGTCTATTCACATGAAATCACTAGGAAGTAATATCTAGGGATATATATTTGTATCTCCATTTTGCAATTTAGAAAATTGATAAACATATATATACATACAGAATTTCTCCCTCCATCATATTACATCTTGTCCAGAACTATTGAAAATTTTATTTTACAAGTCAACTATGAATCAAATGCTAGGATACAAGAACCTAGGAGTAAGAATGTGTTTCTCTGATTTCTATTTGGTTATAATATTTAAAAATATACATTTTAAGCTGTAAATAAGTTACTGCAGTGATTTCGTATGTTTTCCCTTTGTAACTGAAAACTTTTGACTTGGGTAGATGTCATCTTCGCTAGTTTCCTTTTCTGTCCTTATTGGAACATATGTCACACACTCAAAGTGGGAGACTCCTCAAAGAAGATACATGAGTATCTGTGGCTTAACTCCAAAAGTGTGACAAAATTTGTGTTAATGGGCGTCTCTGGTGACAGTTCAGGGAAACAAAATAAGTAGAATATTGTCAGATAGTGTGTTACAGTAATAATGATACTTTCAGAATTACATGATACCAAAGTAAACGTCATTGTAAGACAGCAGGGGGATAACAAAGAATGAGTATCTACTTTTTCATTGGTAATTAAACAAAATCAAAGTCATTGAGATCTCTGGGGATGATTATAGGCTAGAGGCACTGAAGACTAGGTTACAGGAACAGGCTGATTAGAATTTTAAAATATCTAATTACCAGTCCTGTTGTTACACTGCATACTACCAACACACATCCACCAAGTTTTAGTGTTTCTTTACAACAAAGCAAAAACATAAAGGAAATAGGAAGGTATTTATAATCTGTGTTAAGGACTCTGATACCTAGAGATAGACTCTAAGCTCAAATGCCAGGGCCTTGACCAAGCTGTAGATAACATTTCACACATTTGAGAAGTTCCACCCAAGTGCAAGTGTGTGCTTCAGCATCCTTCTAGAAACATACGTCCCTCAAGGAAATCATGACATGTATGAAAAGAACTCCTGTCTGATATGCTCAAGTATCAACAAGGTAGAATGAGTCACCCCTGGATGATGAGTGACTGAGGGGCCATTTGGAAGAAGGAATAAGAGCATGAGTCATTTGTGGGTGTCTTGGAAAAGGAAGAATACATCATATGAGGTCCTAATTTTGAGACCTAGAATCTGACCGCTGCAGATGTTGCTGTCTTTTAGCATTCACAGTGCACCTCTGCAGTCTACCATAAATCAGGATTGCTTTTAGTCATCAATTTTCAATCCTGAGACTCACACTCTAGCACACAGGATTTAAACACAGTCTTCCACTGGGTCCTAGGTCCCTTTTTTTCCACTTAGGGAAAATGCAGGAGAAAGCCTGGAAATTCTTGAAATACTACCCTGAGAGTAGCAGCAAATTTGAGAGATCAGTAATCCTTAAATAAAAGATCAAAAATATGAGCCTCACCAGATAAGCTGTAGAGTGTATCACAAAATAAATTATGATTAACATCCTTAAGTGTCTCAGAAATGGCATGCTGCATGCTGAGCTCAGTCGCTTCCGTCGTGTCAAGCTCTGTGCGACCCCATGGACTGTAGACTGCCAGGCTCCTCTGTCCATGGGATTCTCCAGGCAAGAATCCTGGAGTGGGTTGCCATGCTCTCCTCCAGGGGATCTTCCCAACCCAGGGATTGAATCCACTTCTCCTGTGTCTTCTGCATTGGCAGACAAATTCTTTACCGCTGGATCATCAGGGAAGCTCCCAAATATGGGTGCAAATGGCACATTATTATCCATATTCCACATTATTATTCAATTTCCCTATCCCAGCTCCAAGGCTAACTGGAGAATATTCATAACTCAGCCACCCAACAACCACAGTATCTCTTCTCCTGTTCCTGGGATCCCTGGAATACTTCACATATGCTCTAAGTCAGCAGCCTCATGCCCTCCTTTCAGTGATTACCCCTCTACCTCCCATTCCCCAGGTGCTGAATAATGCACCACCTTGTCCCCTTCCCTCTGCTCCTGGAGCTGTCTTGCATTTGATTTAGAAATGGGACAGTGGCTGCCCCCAAGTCGCTCTTAAGCTTGAACCCTTGAATTCCAAAGCAGCATGGGCCCTGAGTCTGTTGTGAAAGACCTTCACCTGCTTACTGCTCTCTCTGAGAATCAGACCTAGTACCTGAGACCACCTAGTGGTCTTCATGGGCATAGCTCCTTATCTGTTACCTGGCAGCCACACACTAATGACAGATTTTACCCAGGGACCCCCTTCCCCACTGCTTACCAACTGAAACCAAGTGACACTCTGCTGTCAGCTCAGCATAGTAAGCTGACGCCACTGAGCCTACACTAAGACGTAAAATCCACAGATCCGTGTGGACCAGTCAACTTTTGTTATGGCTGGGGTTAGGCAAGCATGGAATGAGTGAGGAAGGAGAAATGATAAAATATGGGGTGAGAAAATGATTAACTTGAGGCAACACTATTAAGGCCTTGAACATCATGCTGTGCTTGAATATTATATCTGGTAGATAAATGGAAATCATTAAAAACTTTTCATACAGGTAACTATTATGGTTAATTCATTTTTCTTTAAAAAAAAGAAAGATAT
Source organism: Redunca redunca (assembly GCA_006410935.1). Taxonomy (NCBI): domain Eukaryota; kingdom Metazoa; phylum Chordata; class Mammalia; order Artiodactyla; family Bovidae; genus Redunca; species Redunca redunca. The sequence continues at coordinate 314,567 of SJYQ01005458.1, forward strand.
TCTTGGCAGCAGTGTGAGAATGATTAACCTGGGGACATGGAAGGAGACTAATGCAAATACCTATGTGATAGTACAAGTAAGAAATGATGAAATTTGATAAAAGGCATGTATTTGTACTAATAAGAATACTGATATTTATTGTTTACTACATGGTAGATATCAAGCTGAAAGCCCAAAATAAAAAATGAAAGGTACACTAGGTTTGAATTCTGGCTGAACATTTACTATTTATGTGATCTTTGTTGAGTTCTTCAACCTCTGTTTATCAGTTTTCTAACCTATAAGATGAGATTATCAATAGGATCTATCTCATAAGTTGTAATAATTGAATTGATATGTGTGATGTATTTAGAATAGTGCCTGGCACAGAGCCTCATTCTTATTTGTATTCTTATTGTAATTACCATTATTTCCCAAGATCACATAGCTAATAAACAGTGGGACTGGGATTTACATTTTGGTTATCTTGATTTCAAGTCTCCACTGTTAAATACTCTGCTTTACAGTAAGACAAATTAGAGAGAGAATTAAAGTAGTAACATACACCAAATATAAAACCTAAGCCAAAGGGAGGTGTCCTGAATGACTTAAGGTTCCTTATTTGGGCAGCTTTCCAAAAGAAAAGTGAAAATAGAAAACCAAGGGGGGAAAAATATTCGTAAAAAATGAATTGATATATGGCAAGTTCAATAGTGCTAACAGGTGACTAGATTTCCAAAAGGATAGATGGAAAGAGAAGTAGGTGTCCTTGATCAAAGAATTCCATTATATGTATATATACCATGTTTTATCTGTTGATGGACATTTAGGTTGCTTCCATGTCTAGGCTATTATGAATAATGCCACAGTGAACACGAGAGTGTGGATAGCTCTCTGAGATCCTGATATTAATTCTTTTGGATATATCCCCAGAAGTGGATAGGCTAGATCATATGGTAGTTCTATTTTTAATTTTTTGAGGAATCTCTGAACTATTTTCCATAGTGGCTGCACCAATTTATATTCCCACCAAACAAATTATCTTGCCAGTTGCATTATTTTTGTAATGAACCATAGCCATTTTAAGTCTGATGTAATCCACAGACTTTTTTTACTCTGATGTTTCCCTGAATTTGGACTGAATCCAAATTTCCTGAACTGTAGTAGAGATGCTGATGGGCTCATGAGAATGCTAACCTAGGACAAGAATGCTAACTTAGCAGGGCAAGAATTAGTTATGTAGTACTGAATGAACTGATGAAGGAAGATTATGGGTTTTGTTTGGAATATTGTTGATATTTTTATGTTCTCTTTTCTCTTAATCTATCTGTAACATAACAATTTAGTAGGATATACTTGTATAAACAGAAAAAAAAATTCATCTTTTTCTCCCTGGCTGATTCCTCCAGAATTCAGAAACTCTTATTGAGATTACTTATTTTCATTGCAATATAATTATTTTCATTGGTTCAATAAGAATCTGTCATCCTTGTAGCAGGACATAATTGGAAACATTGGTTGTGTAATCAAGGCTTTAACTGGAATGGCAAATCTGAGAATGATGTGCATAGTATTAGATATGAACAAAGATGTTTAGGAAAACAGAGTTTACTTTATGGAGCCAATGCTTACAAAACTCTCTTAGGAACTCTGGCCTGTTGTCTAGCTTACAGGATGCCCAGCCTTAAAGTGAGTGAGAAAGATCACTTCCTCTCAGGAACAGGATTCTTAGGGTATTTAGGGAACCCCAAGGAGAGAGAGTCACCCAAATCTATAGGTGCATGCATGCTAAGTCACTTCATTCGTGTCCAACTCTTTGTGACCCTATAGACTGTGACCCACCAGGCTCCTTTGTCCCTAAGACTCTCCAGACAAGAATACTAGAGTGGGTTGCCACGCCCTCCTCCAGGGATCTTCCCAACCCAGGGATCAAACCCATGTCTCTTAAACCTTCTGTATTGGCAGGTGGTTCTTTACCGCTAACTAGCGCCACTACTGCAGGTGAAACCTAGTGATGAGTTTTTGCTTAGCTTTCTAGTCTCACTGCTTTAAAAGCTCAATCTGAGATTTTTTTTGTGAAAAATCCCAGGAAAGTAAATTTTAAAAGGTCTATGTAGTCAATTACATATGGGAATACCAGACCACCTGACCTGCCTCTTGAGAAACCTATATGCAGGTCAGGAAGCAACAGTTAGAACTTGACATGGAACAACAGACTGGTTCCAAATAGGAAAAGGAGTCCGTCAAGGTTGTATATTGTCACCCTGCTTATTTAACTTCTATGCAGAGTACATCATGAGAAACGCTGGACTGGAAGAAGCACAAGCTGGAATCAAGATTGCCAGGAGAAATATCAATAACCTCAGATATGCAGATGACACCACCCTTATGGCAGAAAGTGAAGAGGAACTAAAAAGCCTCTTGATGAAAGTGAAAGAAGAGGGTGAAAAAGTTGGCTTAAAGCTCAACATTCAGAAAACAAAGATCAGGGCATCTGGTCCCATCACTTCATGGGAAATAGATGGGGAAACAGTGGAAACAGTGTCAGACTTCATTTTTGGGGGCTCCAAAATCACTGCAGATGGTGACTGCAGCCATGAAATTAAAAGACGCTTACTCCTTAGAAAATAAGTTATGATCAACCTAGATACCATTTTGAAAAGCAGAGACATTACTTTGCCAACAAAGGTCCGTCTATTCAAGGCTATGGTTTTTCCTGTGGTCATGTATGGATGTGAGAGTTGGACTGTGAAGAAAGCTGAGCGCCAAAGAATTGATGCTTTTGAACTGTGGTGTTGGAGAAGACTCTTGAGAGTCCCTTGGACTGCAAGGAGATCCAACCAGTCCATTCTGAAGGAGATCAGCCCTGGAATTTCTTTGGAAGGAATGATGCTAAAGCTGAAACTCCAGTAGTTTGGCCACCTGATGTGAAGAGTTGACTCACTGGAAAAGACTCTGATGCTGGGAGGGATTGGGGGCAGCAGGAGAAGGGACGACTGAGGATGAGATGGCTGGATGGCATCACTGACTCGATGGACCTGAGTCTGAGTGAACTCCGGGAGTTGGTGATGGACAGGGAGGCCTGGCGTGCTGCGATTCATGGGGTCGCAGAGTCAGACACGACTGAGTGACTGAATTGAACTGATGTAGTCAATTACCATTCTTGCTGCATCTACACAAATAATCAAATCTAATGAGACTAGACTTTACTTTGTGATTGAGGATAATCTTACTTTATCTTTGAATGAAAGCACCTAGACTGTCAAGAGAAATTTTATATTTCAATAGAGAAACTATAACTCACCCTCGTGAGTTATTAAATTCTAATCCTGGTCATTGCCTTTGATCTATTATTTACCTCTCTGTAAGTAAAATTATTTTGTTACCTACCTGTACATTTTACATGAATTGTCAATTCTTATCAAATTTAAATTTTTTACAGTTCCCTTCAATATCAGACTCCAGGTCTACCAACTGATGTTTCCAAATTTTCTCTTACTCTCCTGACTTGGCATCATTGAGAACTAAAATCTGCCCAGATCTTTATTGGGATTCTGTAGTGTTTCACAGCTGGCCTGTCCCCCCAAGACCAGAAGTAGTCCTGAGAACTGAAGCTGGCTGACTTGACGTTTATATCAGAGCAGATCACATAAGGGCAGATTTTATGCCTGAAGTTGCTGCTCTGTGGGCCACTCAAGAAATCCATAGGAACTGTTTGCCTCTTCCATTCGCTGCTGCAGAAAACCCAGACCTCTCTGATGTTTCTGTCCTCACCAAAAACTTTGAGAGTGCAAATCAGAAAATGCACTGAATCACCACTGAATCTTTTCAACTATGTGAACTTTGGTCTCCAAAACTAGGTTTGTTTTTTCCCAAACTTTAAACTTTTCATTTTGTACTGGGGTGTAGCCAATTAACAATGTTGTGGTAGTTTCGGGCGAACAGTGAAGGGACTCAGCCATACATATACATGTATTCATTCTCCCCCAAACTCCCCTCCCATCCAGGCTGGCACATAACATTGAGCAGAGTCCCATGTGCTACACAGTAGGTCCTTGTTGGTTATCCATTCTAAATATAGCAGTGTGTACATGACCTTCCCAAAATCCCTGACTATCCTTTCCCCCAGGCAACCATAAGTTCATTTTGTAAGTCTATGAGTCTCTTTCTGTGTTAAAGTCTGCTCCAACCACTAATGTTTGTTTTTCTTTGAATTTCTATTGAAACCCCTTCATTAAATGCTTCATTGCTTATACCATCCAGCAAATATTCTTTACTATCTGGGCTCAGCAGATGGCTCAGCTAGGTCCTCAACAACAGAAATGTGCTGAAATCAACTCCATGAACTAGCTTTTCTCAGAAGTTCACGGGGAACTTAAATTCCCTTGAGCAAAAAGAGGGGACTAACCAAGATGATATTAACCTTCTCCTCAGCTTGGCCAGTCTTTAGATAGGATTTTTTTCTACCTCTAGATCCCCGACCTCTCTTTGCTTAAAGCATTTACTTCAGAATACTGATAATTTTAAATTATTTTCTGTTCCTTTAAGTTGTAAATATTATTCAAAAGCCTCTTGTCAGTTTTACAACCCAGAACTGTCTTTCTCAAGGACCTGGGAGTCATTCTTTTGAAATGTAATCATCTGTGAAGATAGCAAACTATTTTCCAGTGAAGATAGAAACTATTTTCCAGTTTCTGTGGAAGAGTAGGAGCCTGACTTCAGTTATTACTTTCATTCGATTTATAAAACTACTTTCTGTCACAAAGATGCAAGAAAGTTTGTTTTTCCTTTGAGTAAAGTCAGTTAGCAAACACAGCTGGCCAATGTTCTCCTGCTCATCCCAGCATTTAAAAACCCTCCTGCCCTTTATTTCAGTGGGGATGAGTTCAGACAGCTTGTGGTCTCTCTTCCATATTGGTAATAAACTTGAATAAATTCTCTCTTGCCTGCTAACTTTGTCAACTTGTGCTTTGACATCATGAAACCCACAAGACCTTTTGGTTGTCCTCAGATGTCCTTAGGTGTTATATCAAACACATAAATTATTTTGGATCCTCAAGTCTAGAGTTTAAAATTTAGCAAACTACAGGCAATGAACATTTCTAATTCAAATAAAGGAAATTACTCACAAGACAGGTAATTTTTTTCTTTTATTTACTTGTGGCTCCATATTACCATATGGAGTGCTGTTTTTCAATCCAAGCAGGATTCTTTGTGATTTGGTCAAAAATAACTGTACTTCCTTTTTTTCCCTAAATGATGGAGTTGAAGTTTTTGAAACCCTGAATGCTGCTTCTTCATAAGCATCAGCACCCACCTGGGTCCCTGAAAATCCTATGGGATTTGATCACATACCTGGACTCCTACCTTGGCTAGTTGTAGCAGCATATTTAATATATATATATGTATATGTATATGTATGTGTATATATATATAAGCCTCGATTTTTCCTTTCACTCTTGATTTTAAAGCTTAACATGAAGGCAGACTCATGAAATCAGCCTTAAGGTTTAACACCAGCAATATACAAAGGATAAGGGAGTGGGTAAGTGGAATTGATGCAGGAGAGAACAGTAGGGGAATGTATACTATGCAGTGACATAGCTCCTTCAGCTCAGTTCAATTTATAACTCATTTCTACTCCCCACTTCATTTAACACCCAGGCCTAATTTCTTTTTTGTAAGGGTTGAAAGTTTGATTTTGTAGAATGCATCATGAGTAACATTTGAACAATCTTCCATGAGAAACTACTTCTAAGACTTTTGAAATAGTAATATTCATTACCTGTTTTTAGTGTTTTGTGTTGTTCTTTAATGCTTAATTTTCTGTCCTAGCTTATACCCTCTTAAATTTTTTACTTGCTCTACTCCATCTTCTGAATGCAAGATTTTTTTCACTGTTATTTAGTTACATTAATTGAATCCTAAAATTAAAATGCATTTTTCTAAATGTTATTTAGTATAAATATAAATTTGGTTTTCCCATAGGCTTTCATAGGAAAGACTACATGATCAATGCTTTATGAAAAAAAATCAGCATAATCAAACTACAAATGCCATTCTAATAAGCAGCAAGGCAGCTGCAATGATTCATTCCCTTGAGACTGGAAATCTTCAGACAATTCAACACTTGCCAAGAGAGACTTTGAAAGATATAGTTTTGTTTTCTTTGCCACTTTATTTCTTAAACTACACAAACTACTTAAGCAATTATTCATTGCTTCTTCGCAGCCATTTCCTTCTTGATGAACAGTTGACTTGTCTGATAATTTCATTAGTCAATGCATTTAAATGGACATGCTTTGAGAAATTTTAAAGGAAAAAGCAAAACCAAATGATTTTTCATTGATTAGCACATTGCTTTCTCCTAAACTTGTTCATCTCATTCTCTTCCTACCTCCTCTCCTATTTTCTTGTAATACCTATTTATACCCTGCAGTTATAGTATTCTAAAAAACATGCTTCTGGAAACACTGAATTAGATACAGTCAGTCAAAAAATAGAATAACTTCAGGCAAATTTTTTCATTAACATTCTTTTGTTGAAAATATGCAATTTCAGTTCAAAATTACCTGACAGCATTGTAGCAAAGATAGTAAGGAGAGAGAAAAACACTGCATTTGTCACGCAACTGTGACCGAATTTTCAGGTGTCTGTACTTTACTGGGAAACAAAAGATTCAAAATTGGATCTTCAGCATTGTGCATTCAGTTGTTCAGTTTTATTAGCTTCATTCATGCCCTGTGAACATGAGTCACAGGACCAAGCTCTTGAGACTTCAATTTAGAAAATGAATTATTACTCATAATTAATGATATATTTTTCTAGTTCATAAAAATGCTTTATATAATACATATGTTTTAAAATGTTTCTTTTATCTATAATAAAAATGTTTCTTTATTAAATGATCTATTAGAGGTTTGATTTCATTAATCACACTGTGATTTTCCAGGAAGGAATATCAAATATGCAACTTTAGCAGTTTTTGTGGGATTGACTAGAAAATATCTCTGATAACATTTGGGAGTTAAAGAAGTCACTGATGTTAATTTCAGACCTTTCTTTTCATTTTTGTCAGTGAAATTAAATCTGAAATTTAAGGCCTAATTAGAAAACAAAAATTAGAATGGGAAATAGTCCTGTAACAACTGGCAGGACATTTTGAAAGGCCTTGAGAACAAAACAAGGCAGGCCCCAAGTAAACTTACGGCCTTCCAGATCAAAAAGGTAGGTGACCCACTTCCTAACAGACCACCTACTAACTAGGACAGCTATAGATATTATAAATAAAAAGAGCACTAGATAAAAAACATTGATCCATTTTACAGAGGAAAACCAAGACGGAAAAATCCCTCGATTCAGGTCAATGAGGATACTCCAGAAAAGGAAAAAGTACCCAACATACTGCCTTCATCTTATACACTTAAGGTGAAATAACTATAAATGTAAACGGTCAGATTCATCAGTACTTGGTAGATACTAGCACTGCTCTTTTTTTTTGATGTTCAAGCTGCTTTTATTATTTTTTTTTAATTTTTATTTTAACTTTAGTTTACTTTACATTACTGTATTGGTTTTGCCAAACATTGACATGAATTCACCACGAGTGTACATGCGTTCCCAAACATGAATCCCCTCCCACCTCCCACCCCATATCATCTCTCTGGGTCCTCTCCTTGCACCAGTCCCAAGCATCCTGCATCGGACATAGACTGGCGATTCGTTTCTTACATGATAGTATACATGTTTCAATGCCATTCTCCCCTCTCATCCCACCCTCTCCCTCTCTCTCTCCCCCAGAGTCCAAAAGTTCACTCTATAGATCTGAGTCTCTTTTGTTGTCTCCCATCCAGGGTCATCATCCCCATCTTTCTAAATTCCATATATATGCGTTAGT
>SJYQ01005458.1:322478-363495 GCA_006410935.1 Redunca redunca
TCCTGCTGTGATTTATGTCGGAGAGTGTTTTGCCTATGTTCTCCTCCAGGAGTTTTATAGTTTCTGGTCTTACATTTAGATCTTTAATGCATTTTGAGTTTATTTTTGTGTGTGGTGTTAGAAAGTGATCTAGTTTCATTCTTTTACAAGTTGTTGACCAATTTTCCCAGCACCACTTGTTAAAGAGATTGTCTTTACTCCATTGTATATTTTTGCCTCCGTTATCAAAGATAAGGTGTCCATAGGTGTGTGGATTTATCTCTGGGCTTTCTATTTTGTTCCATTGATTTATATTTCTGTCTTTGCTAGCACTGCTCTTTCTATAGCAAATCCTGCCCCCTTTGCTCAATCTTTTCCTTGGAGTAAACTTACCACACAGGTCATGGATATTTTAAATAACCCACAGACCTTCCCTTTTTCTAAGTCCTTGGATAATGACTAAAAAATATTTCTTTCTGCTTCATGACACAACTCCTCCAATAGAGATAGGCTTGCTTTGCAAATGGAATTGTCACACTAAGTACACACCAAAGGGATTATTTCTAGGGGTTCCAAAGGACTCTGCTATCCATAGTCAAATGTGTCTGCTTTGTTTTCTTTCTTTTTTTTTTTAAGTTTATTTTTTTTTGGCTACACTGCATGGGATCCTAGTTCCCCAAACAGGAGTCGAACCCACACACTCTGCATTGAAAGTGTGATGTCTTAACCAGTGGGCCACTAGGGAAGTCCCAAGAGTGTCTGCTCTGGATATGCCTTTGTCCTCTCGATTACATTTGACCCCTGTTGTTGTTCATCTGTAATTGCCCTATTTCTCTTTCCTTTTCTCTTTCTGATAACTGTTAGGTCAGAACAGAGTTATTCTAATGCCTTAGGTCATCCCAAACAGTAGCCACTACTTTTAATCTTACCAACTGCTGGATATGCCATCAGACCCCCATGATAAGGGGGAAAAAAAAACACAACTCTGCACAATTCTGGTCTCATTAAATGAGACCACAGGAAATTGTAGCCAGTGGCATTTCCACTTGCACCTACATAAACAAATGACCTTAAAAATCTACCTGTGGACTTTGATGGTGACTCCCTCTCAGAAATTATTACAACTAATCAGTTAGAGGTGCTTTCAAATCTGAATTCAACAACCTCCACTGAATGATGGGCCAAGAAATTGTCGCTTAGAACAAACTAATAGAGATCCAAATATGTAATCAAACTAATGGAAGGCCCGAGTTCTGATCTCATGTATTGGACAACTCCTTTTCTCCTGTGCTCCTCCTGGCTACCAATTCCTTTACAGCCAGAACTGCTGGTCCAGTTTGCCTCAGAGTAGCACCTCGTGTGCTTTAGGAACACTCCGAAATGTAATTCTATAAATCACCAAAGATGAAAATTCCAACTTAGATGTGAGTTCCAAAATGTGACTACCCCTGATTATTCAGACACTCTACCTGAAGGAGTTACTAACTCAGTGTTTGTACAGTAAGAGCAGCGTTCCCAGTGGTGAGCATCTTACAAATAGAAGAGACTGAAAGAAACATCGAGAAGTCTGGCAGAAGTTATTAATGGTACCACCTCTTCCTTAGATGGACTATAAATCATTCTCAATGGATTGGCATGAGTAATTCTAGATTTCTTGTTGACTAGTCATGGTGACGTTTGTGCCATTGCTAAATTTCTGTGGTGGTTGGTCCATTAGGAGCTTCCTCTGATATGCCAAAAAAGACACTTCTGGAATAGATATACTATAGATTGGAGATGCTTAGGTTTATTATTTTTCATTTGTTTATTAATTGTTTATCTGAAGTTTGGGGAAAATACTGTTCTTTTCTAGCTGTTTGGAGTGAAACAACATGCAGACTAACCCTATAAGTGTTTGTTATTTTTTATTCAGCTTCTTATTCTGTTTCGTTGTTCAGTTTATCAGTGCTCATTTATATCACACTGTCATATTTACAGTGAATGTCATAGTCACTTTCTCTTTGCAATAAGTCTTAATATCTGGAAATACAATATCTCAAGCTTTATTCTGCTTTTTCAGGGTTATCTTTATTCCTTTTAGTCCTTTGCATTTCCATATACATTTAGAAAGAGCCTGCTAATTTCTGCCCAAAAACTCCTACTTGGATTTTGGTTGAGATTATACTGAATCTATAGACTTTTCATTTTTGAATCTCCCAATTCATGCACCTGGTATATCCATCTAAGTCTTTGGTAGGTTTTTTTAAACTATGTAGTGCCTGTCTCCAACAAACTACCTTTATTTTCCTTTTTGTTGACTTATTTTTCTATGTCCTTCTGCTGAAAGTTTAAAAAGCTGATTGAAAGCCCATAATGAGTAAAGCAACTTGTGGAGTTTAACCTTTTTAAGCAGAGTGATCTAGTAGGTTGTTCAAGAAACTCTGATGTACAGTATTTGTTGCTGAGAGACACTTATGTGTGTGTTGAGATCCCCTGAGGTACAGTATTCCTTATATGTAGGAAAGTGGATTAGGCCTTGCCCAAATCAAACTCTGGGCCTAATCCATTTTCCTAAATACAAGACTTTTACCTTCTCTTTGGAGGGTACAGTGCTGTCTCTTAGAGTTCTAGGGGATGAGGGAAATTGAGATCTCAGTAAACAATCTGCATAAGATCACTTAAGCTACCTGTTTTTGTTACTGTACCAATGCCATTAACTCTGCCTTATGTCCCCTAGGCTAGAGGCCCTGTATTTTACTCTCTCCAGTCCTGAACTGTCGTGCGTAGAGTGGCATCCATTGCCCAGAAACATATAACGGTAAGTTCAGAAATATCTTTTTCATTCAGTTTTCATCAAATCAGTGTTATTTAACATTATCTTTGAGCTCCATTTCAGAGGTATTTTGTACTTCCAGTTTATGAGTCTTTGAATACCCTGCAATGAAAATCAGATTGTTGCTCAGTTTTTGCTCTTACTGGCTTAGTATTCAGTGCTGTACTCTGCTAAGTTGCTTACCATGTATCTGTTTCTTTTCTAGCTTCCAAAATTGTGTGTATATTTTCTCTTTTTTTTGTGCTCACTGCTTTCTTTATCTTTTAAATCCCTTTAAAACATTCCTTGCTGTTTAAGCATGCTAAAAAGAAAGTTAACCCCTTACTGAATTTTTAGTTGCATTTGAGGAAGAGTAAAATTTGATACCTTTGTTCAGTTAGCTGCCTTAATTTGGAATGCAACATCTCCATTATCAGGGATGTTCCTAAGACTCCTTACTGAGATGTACTTAATATCCTAGTCATACCATTGTTGTGCTTACAAATTGATGTTTAAATTAGCTATATTCTTTTAACAGGGAGTCAGATATCCATATTACAATCACCTCTATGCTGTTTAAAAGGGGAGAGTTTCTGACCTTTCTCTAAAATTTCAGATGTATGATGAGGTTAGCTCTTATATTTCCCTCAGCACTGCCTGCAAACTCACACACCAACACACAGACACACACAGACACACAGACACACACACACCATATAGATTGTCATTTTTGATTACCACTTACTTTTTAGTTTTTATTGCTATTATAATTATTTGGGATTAAATAATCATTTCAGAGGTCACTAGTATTAAAAACAGATACTATTTCTGAAGTAAATAAATAATTGATCAAATCATAGTTGTTTATATTATTTACATACAGCAAGAGTATGTCATATTGAAGATGTTGAGTTATAATTGTCCATCAGTAATACTGTCTTATTTAACAAAGTAGTGATTACAGAGGTCAGGATAAAAAAATGATTGAAGATAGATTACAAAAGGCTTCCCTCATAACTCAGTTGGTAAAGAATCTGCCTGCAATGCAGGAGACCCTGGTTCGATTTCTGGGTCAGGAAGATCCCCAGGAGAAGGGAACAGCCCACTCCAGTATTCTGGCCTGGAGAATTCCATGGACTATACAGTCCATGGGGTCACAAAGTCAGACACAACTGAGCAACTCTCACTAAGGTAGAAAAAAATGTAGTTTGGGCAAAGAGTGAGGTGGGCAAATTCAAGAGGTATTTTGGAGGTAGACCCCAAAGTATTTGCTGATGGATGTGGAATGTGATAAATGGAGAGGATACAAGGATAAAATCTAGCTTTTAGTCCTTGCCATTGAGGGGACGGTGCTACCATTTATTAGAATGGAATAGATTGTGAAAAGATAACCTGGGAAGGGACTAAATTAACACTTTGTTGTACTGATAATTACATTTAAGGTGCTTTTTAGACACTAAGAGATGTGAATAAGGATCTCAGGGGAAAGGGACTGGAATTCAGAGACAGTCTCCTCCTCTCTTTTTCTCTCTCTCACCTATGTATGTAATATATATGTATATAATACATATAATTTGCTGCCTTTATATTAATAGAAACAAGCTTCTCAGATTCTGGCACCCAAACTACAACTTCTGTCTTCCCACACACCCAAGAGACAGCTTCCCAGGTGTGGTAAATCAGATGCGGTGCTACTCAGAATAGCAAAACCATATGAGCACACAAGCACGAGGAGGCTGACAATGATATATAATGAGGCAAATTTAAAAAAAAGGAAACTGCTCCCGCACACATTCATTGTTTGCCTAAAACCAGTTTTCCATGTCCTTTAGTACAGAATCAATACAAAGTTTATAAGAAAACTTTAACAGCAAATATCAGGCTGAGTTTCAAGCAAATCCTGCATCGTGAGATCTGGGCTGATAATATGAAACTCATTATTTTTCCAGGAGAAAAAAAAAAAAATGAGAAGTCCCCAAAATCTGCATGCATCAAATGAGTTTAGAATCAGTCTTTGCCTTGTCTCTTGTTCTTCCATTTATTTAAGACTATGTGAATTATAAAATTTATACTAATAACTTCAAGTTGAAAGCAACTAACTTGTGATTAAGACTTATATACAACTACTGGCATTTAAGACATTAAAATAGATCCCAATTTACACAATAAAAGTGCATTTATTCGTTCCTTTTACAGCTAAAGAATAGAAATGAGTACGGTGGCTGTGCCTACCTTTTTGGTTTTTACTGTTTAGTATTTCACTCTTTCAGTACATCCAGAATTTTATGGTCACTCACTCCAGATAATTGCATAGACTAAGAGTTAAGCAAAACTCCCTGAAAAATAGTTATAACCCAAGCCCTTCCTCAAGCCTGATTCCAACACCTTAGTGGGCTAGGATACTTCTGTGGAGGACTACTGATCTAGGTGAGAGAAACAAGCATGTAAATAATTCCAATAAAGTGTTAAAAGTTCAAGGGCATTGCAACCAAAATCAATAGAATCTCTCAGCCCAGCCCACTTAGACATTCCTGGCATGTGCCTTCCCTCCCTGCCACTTCAACGCTGTTAGACAGAAGCAAGTAATAAGCCAGGGTAGGGGACTAAGAAATCTAACCAGAAACTCATCCACGGAAGCATCTGTGGAGCTATGAGGGAGCTGGGGAGTGAGAAGACTGCAAAAGTGGCTTGCCTGAAAAGCAGTCCTGTGGATTTTGAATTGAAAGTGAAAGTTGCTCGGTTGTGTCCGACTCTTTTCAACCCCATGGACTATATACTCCATGGAATTCTCCAGGCCAAAATACTGAAGTGGGTAGCCTTTCGCTTCTCTAGGGGACCTTCCCAAGCCAGGAATCGAACACAGGTCTCCCCCATTTCAGACAGATTCTTTACCAGCCAAGCTATCAGGGAAGCCTGGATTTTGAATTGGGTCTCCTTTAATGTTCTTCGTGAGACATAAATGAAGATTCAAATTAATTTTCATTACCTCTGGTTGATCCAATTCTTTGAATGTGACAGTGCTGAGGCTGGCAATGTGGAGCCTTTGGGTTCACTCAGGTTATAAAATAAATACATATGAAGGTCTAGGACATGATGAAGAGAAAGAATGGAAAGGAAAAATCAAGAAGAGCAAGTCAGGCTCTTCAACATGAGCAGTGGCAGAAGCAAAGAGGCGAAGAATGGTGAGCTATGACTCAACCTCATGGTTCACGGCTCAAGCCAGACACAGCGAGAGATAGGGGAGTAACAAGTCCACAAGCCTAGCAACAATCGATAATGTTCCTTTTCCCACCTCCTCTTGAGAAAACCACATATTTGAGTGTTCTGGGAACACTCGAGACTTAGCAAGAAGCCAAGCCAGCTAGAAGGACAGACAGTGGAGACAAGCATGGGTGAGACTAACCTATGTATATTTGATTGCCCTAATGTGTTTTAACTAGAGCATTTGTAAGCCCAACAGGACAAACTCAGATTTTGCTCTTCCTTTGAAGAAATAACTCTCTATAAAATACCAAAAATTCACTGGAGAATTAAAAAGAAACTAAAGTTCTGTCTCTAGAGGAAGCTAAAACTGCTGTAATAGGATCCTGGGCATCCATCCCAGTTGCTTTTAATGGCACCAGGAAACAAAGATAATCCTCTTCCTCCTCGCTTTGGCTAATTTTACCAGCCCTGAGTCTTTCTGAAAGCCAGCCCTTTCCACTTTTGTCCAATAGCATTTCGTTGTGCTTAGCTGACCAGTTTAGGTTATTTCCTACTTCCTTGGGATTTTTTGCTCCAACTCCCCTATAGTTTTAAAATTACATTCTTAGAACCAACATTTATCTTTCATTTTCATAATCAACCTTTAGTCACACTTTACACCTAATCACACAAACTAGAAACCAAAGAGTCATCCTTGCCTTGCCTTTCTCTGTTGCTGGACTTCTTCAGTCATGGGAATTTAACCTCCTGAGTATCTCAGATTTACCCCCCCTCCCCCCACTGCCTCAGTTTAGTTCATCACAGCCCCTGGTCTGAATAGCTGCTACACTGTTACTGAGTGCTCCTTCCTGCAGCCACAGTCACGTCCCTGACCTTTAAAGCCTTTACTACCCTCCCACCCTACAGGGCCAAGTCTCAGGCCTGTCCCTGTATCCTCTGACACACTCCCTCTGAGTCAGTAATACTGAACCTCCGGAGATTCTCCACGTGCACCCTGCTCCTTCCTAAGCTCTGTGCTTTTGCACAGGCTCTTCCCACAGCCCAGCGTGCCCAGCCTCAATCGTCTGCCTTCAGGTGACGACTTAAAACCAGCCTAGTTACTCAGGTGGATTTAGGAATTTCCTGAACTCCTCTCACCTCCTGTCTACTCTTCTGCTGCAGCACTTGTCACCAGTAGTGTCATTATCTGATCGTGAACTCGGGTTTTGCTCGCACCGGGACCTCCTTAAGGACAGAGACAGCATGGTGCACAGCACAATTGTAGAATGAGTAAAAAAAGCAGAAAAGGGAACAAACAGAACACAGAAAGGCAGTTTTATCACAGACCCAAAGCCTCAGTTCAGAGTCCCCAGAGATCAATGACGCATCAGAGTGATGGCTTAGGGTTGTCCTTATGTCTTTAAGGAATAAAATCTAGACAGATTGTCTCTGACATGAGGTTCTATATGGCTCTTGTTTGAGTCTATTAGATCATTTTTATGGTCTCTTGTTCCTTGCTCATATTTTCAGGTCACCCTTTTTTTTTTTTTTTTTGAGGGAAAATTTATAATAAAAACATACCTTGTCTCTTCTACCTGCTGTAGCAATCACAATAAAAGTTCACAGTCACTAAGGTTGAATAGATTCCTTCAGGCTAAACCACTCCCCAGGATTTCTTATTTCACTTTATTTTTTGGCTTCTTGGATTTTTTAATTTCTTGCCATCTCAGCAACCCGTTTAACATGGTGGTTGTGTTGTGTTATGTAGCTTTTGCAGTCATTTCATTGGAAAACTCCTTTGGATAGCTAATCCACAAGCTTGTCTTCCATTTATCCTTGTAAACAGACCCAGAACATCCTAACCGTGGGATGGACACATAACACAGACTGAGACTTAGTCTCCAATCTCTGGGCCCTTGATTGCCCCAGACTGAGCATGTGTCCCAAGTGGAAACAAGCAGAGACCTTCCCCAGGAGTTTTCTAACCCCAGCCAAGAGGTAAAGGATGTTTTTTTCCCTCCCTCTTGTTTTAAGCTGTGAGAATGTGATACCAGCCCTTTTGGTACTCATGTTTCCCCTGCCATGAGACATCATTTAGCAATATATACATATATCAAATCCTTATGTTGTATACACTTTAAATGAATACAGTGTTATTTGTCAGTTATATCTCAGTAAAACTGGGGGATAAAGAAAATAATAATTTAAAAGTTTTTTTTAAAGGCTCAGGAAACTTAAGACTAAAAACTTCCTTTTGCAATCTCATGTTATATATGTGTATGTGAGTCTGGGATATAAAAGACCCCAGGCTACCAAAATAAAAAATAAACTGTAACATAGTATATGTCTAAGAGGCCTTTTACTGAAAAAGCATCTACCAAGAAAATGGACAGAGGAGTCTTACAGGCTACACAGTCCATGGGGTCGCAGTCGGACACAACTGAGCAGCCAACGCAAGAAAATGTGAATATTGCTAAATTGAGAGGGACGGGAAGCCCCACACAGTAAGGCAGGCAAGACAGGTTTGGCCCAGGAAATAATAGGAGGGGTGGTTTGTAAGGGGTGCTCAGGGTTCTTGATGGGCACCACAGGGAGAAAGGCTTGTTTGATCACCAACATGTAAAAGGTGGGGGGGTTGGGGGGGAGGTAGAAAAGAACCACTAAACAGTTTGCGAGTAAAGCAATTTGACCGTCAATCCAGAAGGTGTTTGTCCTATGAAATTGCTTCTGGGTGAGGAATAAGGCTTTGCATAACTCTAGGAACTCAGTTTGTGTAAATGTCCATATTTTACATAAATCACAGGAGACTATGAAGTCTATGAAGACTTCCATTCATAGAGAAAGGAAGAGAAACAGTACACTTGATGATCCTAGACAAGAACCCAAAATTTCAATTACTCTAGATTGGTACCCAGCTACTTAAGCTTAGAAAAGAAATGAATTCTATATTTCATGCTGTCCAAATCTGTGGGAGAGCAAACTACCCCATAATAGGATTTTTACTCCATTAAGCTTTGTTGCAATCCATAAGGCTAAGCAGTTGATGTAGGGTGTGTGTGTTGTGTTTGGGGAAATAGCGCAAACATACTACATGCAGAAGCAATTTGAGATTTCACAATTTGTTGTGGATAAGTCATGGATTAGATAACAAACCTATTGATAATTTTGGTTTGGTTGTCTTAACATTTCCAAGGGCCCGTGAGAGATTGGGATAAAATTACTATGGAAAGTTGAAATTAATAAAATATATTGTTTCAGTTGCAGGGGCTTTGGGTTTTGTTTTTCTCCTTTCTATTTCAAGTATAGAAATAGGATATACTCTTTTTTTCTGGTGCACATGCTTAACTCCACTTCTTTGATGTGTAATTTTCACCTCAAAAACATCAAAGGACTTTCCCACCCCATCTAAAACTAGAAAACTTATTTATAACCTATGTTTTCAGAGATTTTGAAGTATAAACTACATCCAGCTGTAGGAGCAATGTGGAAATGGATTGATCACAGTTTGAAAAAATCAAGCTAGAAAAATCTCTAGCCAAAACCTGTAGTTGATTCAACTATCCCATTGGTATTATGAGTTATTAAGAAGTGAAGAGTCTCCCTGACTGCAAAATAAGTATGCCAATTCCCTACTTCCTTCCATTTCTGGAAACTTCACAGAAATATAAATGCACAGAGGGAGAAAATGTAATAAATGTGCTCCCTTGGTGAGAATGAAGGAAAATTTAGGCAGTAAATAACTCAGTGAGTTCACTGTAAATTCTTAAAACCTCTCAGAATCATATTCTTTTAAATGCAAACTCAAAGCAAAAAGGGAAGTTTATCTCAGATTTGTCATTCATGACAGCAGTATGGGGGGATTAATAAATGTTATGAGGCTTCCTGAAAAATAAAGGCACTTTTCAGAGTGAATAAAAAGTACTTTTAATAGATACCATTTCCATCTAAGTTTTGGATTTCCCCCAAGGTGAATACAGAGATAAAGGAGACAGCCAGGATACACAGTTGTAGTATATACTCCAATATGAGTGGCAGTTCAGGAGGTCAGTTTTCAGTATTAATTGACATTGTACCTTCCCCATCTCCACACTCCCTGTTTCTAATATCTTCTCCCTTCTAACCAAGTTGATGCTTGAGAAGTGAAGCCCAGAATGCTTGCTGCAAACCTCCACATATATTCTTTTTTGAGGTGGTGTGTTGCATAGAGAAGTTTTGCAAACCTCTGGACCACATAATGATTATCCTTGGGGCCTGGGATCCTTGCATGAGCATTCTCACCTCTATGTGAGGCTTTGTTGTCAGCTCGAATGAGGCTTGTTAGTTGATTCTCTGCAATTTAAGCCTGTGGTCTCAGATGGAGGACTCTTAGAGCTCTTTTTTTTTCTTTTATATTCTTCATGATTTAATGTCACCAAATGAATATGCTCCGGTTACATGGAACTTTTACTTGCTTACTTTGGGATGCATCTGAAGCTGATTCATTACTGTCTCTATTTAGTTCAGAATATTTACTAACATGTACCATTCAAACATCCACATAAACCCTCTTAAGAGGGTTTTTCGTGTACATATTTCAATTACTTGGGAATTATTCCAAATTATACAGAGTCAAACAAGATCTGCTAGTTTATGACAAGGTTGGTATGGGGCTGAAAGGCTCAGTTATCTAAAAAACATTCTTGAAGTACCAACACACCCTAATTTATTGCATATTTGTCTCTTCTGTAATCTTTCTTGAAATTGGCATGTCTGGATTCATTCATTCCCACTCAGGGGAAAATTGAATTGGATGAAGCTGGAAAGGAGTGACTGTGAGTGATATTTCCTGCTTATGTGGAAGTAAAGCAACAGATAAAACAGCTTAGTGAATACAATCCATATAGTCAACTTATATGTTTTTGTATACATATGTTTTAGCATGATGTAATCTATATGCCATAAAATGCACAATTTTAAAGTGTGCAATTTAGTAGTTTACTAGCACATTCACAAAGTTGTACAGCCATTACCACTATTTAGTTCCAGAACATTTTCATCAGCCTAGAATTCTTTTTGACCTTAAAGTATACTTGCTTTGCAGTGGCTTAGGTAGAAGATCGTGTTTTTGACAGAATGATGCACCCCACCCTAAATGTCTATGCTCCTAATCCCCAGAGCCTGTGAAGGTGTTAGGTTACATGGAAAAGGGAGGTTAAGATTACAGATGGAATTAAGGTTGCTAATTAACCTTGAGATGGGGAGATTACCCCAGTTTATCTGGCATGGGCCCAGTGTAGTCATGGAGGTCCTTAAAAGTGAGAAAGGAAATCAGAAGAGTCTTTGTCAAAGTCAGAGAAGACGTGATAAGAAAAGTAGAGGTCAGAATGTTGCAGCTGCTGATTTGAAGATGGCTGCAGAGGCCGAGAACCAAGGACAGGTGACCTGTGGAAACTGAAGAAGCTGAAGAAAATATTCACCTCTAGAGTTTCCAGAAGGAATGCAGCCTTGCCAACATCTTGGTTTCTTCCAGCAAGGCCCATTTTTTGACCTCTCACCTGTAACATAACACATCTCTGTCATTTTTAGCCACTAAGTTTGTGATAGTTTGTATAAGAAACCAGTACCAATGGGGAAGAATAGTAGGTGGGAGAGCATAGAAAGGAGAGAGAGAGACAGCGTCAGGTACTGTTTGCATATCTAGCCCTTTTGATGATGTCCCAGGCTAGGAGCTGGCTTTGTCTTTCACTTAACCCTGTGGATCTTTGAAAGAGTGGTCAAGAGTAGAGTCACTTTCTTCATAGGCTTGTAGATCATTTGATGTGCTTTGCCTGGTGAGAGTGTAGGAACTCCACGAATGGTGGTGAAAAATGAACTGGAATTTTGACTGGCCTTGAGAGTTTACTGGATCTCTCAGAAGCTGTTAGGAAATTGAGCAAATTAGTCAAGGAGAAGAAAGTGGTACACGCTTCTGTCTCCACCTACCGAGACCACTTCATGTGACGCTAACTGCACGAGGGAAACCCCCTGACAGCATAGGGAGTCAGGTAACTAACTTGATTATAACACTCTGACTCAGTTCATCAACTGTCTAAAACCTCAAATCTGAGAAACTTAAACTTACACTAAAGTTAAAGTAGAAGGAATGTGACTACTGATGTAATGTGCTTCTCGTTTCTTTTTGAGAAAATTTGAAAGGCTTTGTAAAAAAAAAATCTAGTGTTCTTTTTTTCTAAAAGCAAAAAAGATAAAGAGGAATAATCTTAAAATTAATTATTTATATATACTTTTGAAAACATGTTAAATATTCATCATGAATCAAGATAATACTTAACAGTCACCATGTTAAATGAGTGGTTGAGATGGCAACAAAGTAAAGGATCTACAAAAGGCAGAAAAACAGAGTGAAAGAAGAAAATATAAGGAATGATTTAGCCTGAAAAAATTTGTCTGACCCTGGTGATCTAGTGCTTCAAACAAGCATAATGAGTTAAGGAAACTAAGGATTGCAGGAACCCAGCTGACAGCATCAGAGCTGTTATCAAGGGATGACAGTAAAAGGTTAGCAGAACCCAAAGGAGAAAGAATCATAAAGAGTAAGCCATTCAGTGGAAGCAAGGACCTTGGTTAAGGCACATAGCCCTTGCAGAAAAGAATCCATGTGAATAATTAGCCTCAGTCTCTCTCTCTTGTCTCCAAGTGAGTCTTGGTCAAACCCTACCGAAGCCAGGGGGTATGGGAACACTGTTGAAGTAACTCATAGTCAGTTTGGACACAAAGAACAGGTCAGGTTATAAGGTAAATCTTTAGAGGCAAACAGAAGATGTTCAGTACATATATGTCCTAACTGGCCTGTTTCTAACCTTCCCTGTTCCCACATCTTAACAGCAACCAGAATGATCTTTCAAAATAAAGTTTACTTCCTGCCATAACCCTGATTAAAACCATTAAAGTCTTTGCATTTTACCTTGAGTTCCATAGAAAGCAATTTCTATACCTTGTCCTTCAAGATTCAATAAACATAATTTAGATCATCCCCACTTTTCCCTTTTCCCTTAAGATCCAGCTTATCCAGTTTCACTTTTCCTTTAAGATCTTGGGAATCTTTTCCCTGGCTTTTCATATGTCTAGCTTCTTTGTAGCCATCAAGTTTCAGTATAAATGTCCTCTCCTCAGAGAAGTCTTCTGTGACCATCCAGTTGAATGTAGAGTTATTTCCTTCACTTCAGTTCACTTCAGTTCAGTCACTCAGTCGTGTCCGACTCGTTGCAATCCCATGGACTGCAGCACACCAAGCCTCCCTGTCCATCACCAACTCCCGTAGTTTACCCACACTCATGTCCATTGAGTCGGTGATGCCATCCAACCATCTCATCCTCTGTCGTCACCTTATCCTCCTGCCTTCAATCATTCCCAGGACCAGGGTCTTTTCAAATGAGTCAGCACTTACCATCAGGTGGCCAAAGTAGTGGACTTTCAGCTTCAAAATCAATGAACACTCAGGACTGATCTCCTTTAAGATGGACTGGCTGGATCTCCTTGCAGTCCAAGGGACTCTCAAGAGTCTTCTGCAACACCACAGTTCTAAAGCATCAGTTCTTCAGCGGTCAACTTTCTTTACAGTCTAACTCTCACATCCATACATGACTACTGGAAAAAACATAGACTTGACTAGATGGAGCTTTGTTGCAAAAGTAATGTCTCTCCTTTATAATATGCTGTCTAGGTTGGTCATAACTTTCTTCCCAAAGAGTAAGCATCTTTTAATTTCATGGCTGCAGTCACCATCTGCAGTGATTTTGCAGCCCCCCAAAATAAAGTCAGCCACTGTTTCCACTGTTTCCTCATCTATTTGCCATGAAGTGATGAGACCAGATGCTGTGATCTTAGTTTTCTGAATGTTGAGTTTTAAGCCAACTTTTCCTCTTTCACTTTCATCAAAAAGGTTTTTAGTTCTTCTTCACTTTCTGCCATAAGGGTGGTATCATCTGCATATCTGAGTTTATTGATATTTCTCCCAGCAATCTTGATTCCAGAGTTTCTCATGATGTACTCTGCATAAAAGTTAAATAAGTTAATACAGCCTTGACGTACTCCTTTTCCTATTTGGAACCAGTCTGTTGTTCCATGTCCGGTTCTAACTGTTGCTTCCTGAACTGCATACAGATTTCTCCTGAGGCAGGTCAGGTGGTCTCATATTCTCATCTCTTTCAGAATTTTCCACAATTTATTGTGATCCACACAGTCAAAGGCTTTGACATAGTCAATAAAGCAGAAATAGACATTTTCTGTAACTCTCTTGCTTTTTTGATGATCCAGCGGATGTTGGCAATTTAATCTCTGGTTCCTCTGCCTTTTCTAAAACCAGCTTGAACATCTGGAAGTTCAGGGTTCATGTATTGTTGAAGCCTGGCTTGGAAAATTTTGAGCATTACTTTGCTAGCGTGTGAGATGAGTGCAATTGTGCAGTAGTTTGAGCATTCTTTGGCATTGCCTTTCTTTGGGATTGGAATGAAAACTGACCTTTTCCAGTCCTGTGGCCACTGCTGAGTTTTCCAAATTTGCTGGCATACTGAGTGCAACACTTTCACAGCATCATCTTTTAGGACTTGAAATAGCTCAACTGGAATTCTATCACCTCCACTAGCTTTGTTCATAGTGATGCTTCCTCCTAAGGCCCACTTGACTTCACATTCCAGGATGTCTGGCTCTAGGTGAGTGATCACACCATCGTGATTATCTGGGTCATGAAGATCATTTTTGTACAGTTCTTCTGGGTATTCTTGCCACCTCTTCTTAATATATTTTACTTCTGTTAGGTCCATACCATTTCTGTCCTTTATTGAGCCCATCTTTTCATGAAATGTTCCCTTGGTATCTCTAATTTTCTTGAAGAGATCTCTAGTCTTTCCCATTCTATTGGTTTCCTCTATTTATTTGCACTGATCGCTGAGGAAAGCTTTATCTCTCCTTGCTATTCTTTGGAACTCTGCATTCAGATGCATACGTCTTTCCTTTTCTGCTTTGCCTTTCACTTCTCTTCTTTCCTCAGCTATTTGTAAGGCCTCCTTAGACAGCCATTTTGCTTTTTTGCATTTCTTTTTTGGGGATGGTCTTGATCCCTATCTTCTGTAGAATGTCACAAACCTCATTCCATAGTTCACCAGGCACTCTATCTATCAGATCTAGTCCCTTAAATCTGTTTCTGACTTCTACTGTATAATCATAGGGGATTTGATTTAGGTCATACCTGAATGGTCTAGTGGTTTTCCCTACTTTATTCACTTTAAGTCTGAATTTTGCAATAAGGAGTTCATGATCTGAGCCACAGACATCTCAATAACACATAAAAGAATGTGCAGTTATCTTATTTATTCCCTTCCTGCCTGCCTATAATCTAACTTGCACGGTATAGCATAGATCCATGAAGGCAAGGAATTTTCTTACTTTATTCAGCATTGTATCCCCAGTTGCTCTAATGGTACTTGGCACAAAGTAAGTGCTAAGGAATTATTTGTGGAATGAATGAATGGATGATTCCTTGTCAAAATGATCATCTTTAGCATCCCATACTTTGTGTCAATCATTTATTAATATTGCAAATTTTTTCATGTGCTTCTGTCACCATGATGGTGCTGATACTAAGCGGTCATCTGTTTCAAACTGACAGACTCATCAGAAATCACAGCACCCTGGAAATCCTTCAGGACTAGGAACCGTAGTACAGTTCTTCAGGAAGATTTTTTTAGAGAAAGAGGCTGAGCAAACACATTGCTTTTTCTTGGGCTTTAAAGAAGCAGCAAAAGCAGAGGTTCAGATAGAGTGATCTTCAGTGAATTTCCTAAGAAAAGGAAAAACAAGGAAAATTTACAGGATCAGAATACCTGCTGTTGAGAACATATAAATCATGTAGTTATTCTTTGTTTATTGTGGAAGCCCAGCCTCACACTAATTCATTGTCAAAGTGTCAGTAAGGGCTCCTTTCCTTCCCAAACAAGAAATGTGTGAAGGGGGAAAGGAAATCCCCTTTCTCCTGCTGTACAGAAAGGCAGCATAATTAGAACTCCTACAAGTCAATTTATTCGATCAATAACCTCACAGATCAAAGCAGTGCTGCTTCTGAAAAGTTGGCCAAGGGGAAATATCCTAACCATGTACACAGATAACTGGTTAGTAATAGAATGAAGATCTTCAGTCAGATTCTTTATTTCTGTTTTGGAACCTCAGTACAATAAAACAATCTAAAAATAAAATAGAATGAAATAACTTTTTAATATTTCATCATGCTTACTCTATACAAATGTACAAGCCTAAATGATAATAATGTCAATAAAGAAGATACAAAGTGAGTTAATCAGTTTCCCTTTCAATCCCATTACCCTTATGAAGTCATTCAGTAAACGTTCATGCACTCTGTGGACTGTTACAGTGTGCTAATCCAGGCAGATAAACTCTTAGCCTTGTACCCTAAAGTAATTCTCATCACACCATGCCCTTGGACATGGCATGCCCTAATGACAAGGTGTTCCATACTGAAGCTGACAGCTCTAGTGATGAGTATTCAACACAGGTCAGTGGATTTTTGTCAAAATTTCTTGACCTAATGCGGAGGGAGGCGTGGTGCCTTCATGGTAGAGGCATTTCCCAGAAGCCTGGGAAGAAGATCAAGGATATTAAATTTTGGTTTTCAATTTTCTGGGCAGGGCAAAGGCAAATCTTGAACTCTTTATTTCTCTGTGAATGTTTTGTATTCTTTGTTGATTCTTCAGAGACTTGAAGCTCAGAGAGATCTAGGACTACAAGTGTTCTTTGGGCACTCCAGCAGAAATTTCCTAAGTGACTTCCCAAACCTCTAATTTCCTTCAGAAGAACAGATGATGTCTTCTTCCTGACTTGATTACAGTCCAGTCAAAGCATTTGGGGAAAACATAAAGCCATTCTTGAAGTTTTAAGTGGTCAAAATCATATGCAAGACTTTGAGTTCAAGTCAGTTTAGCCTAAGTCTTCATTCATTTTCCATTTATTAAATCATTCTTTCAGTTGGCTGATCAACAAATACATGCTGAGAGCTGCTTTATGTGCAACAGAGGATATAATGAGCGATGGAAAGTCTCCATTTAAATAGGAGAACTATAAACATCATACACACAAAAAAAGCCATATATAAGCACAGGCATTGCTATTGATTCTGCCAATGGGGAAAGATCACTGCAAACAGAGCAGTTAAGGAAGATTCAACTGAAAAAAGCAAAAACAAAAATGATACCAGGGATCTGCTTGGACAGATGATTAATATGTGAATGCAGAGCAAAAAACAACAGATAAGCAAAATGGGGAAGCATTCTAGAGCACGAATGTGCTGTCAGACATGTTGCAGAGAGTCCTGATGTGGGCATAGTAGAGGACAGTATTAGAAATATGTGTTGGAACCAGACTGGAAATCCTTGAATGCCAATTTGCGCTTGATCTTCTAAATAACAGGGAAATTCTAAATGTTCTTGAATGATGGAATTATAGTATCTTTGAACTAGAGGTACCTTTAGAAGTCTAAGTAGTGCTCTCAGAAGATTGCTATGAAAAGGATGTCTAACGAGATTAAAAGACAGAGTGGAAGTGAGGGGATAAGACAAATGATAGGAGCTTAAACTTAGAGTGGGGACTCCAGAAGTCAAAAAGGAGTCTAATACGAGAGAAGTTGTGAAGTAAGAATTGACAGTCTTTAATGACAGATCATGAGATATAAGGAAGAAGGAGTCTAAGATAACTCCAAAGTTTCAACCTTAGGTGAACACAACTATGGTAGTACTCATCATCAGAGAAGTCTGTTGGGGACTGGGGCTGGGGGCAGATGATAATGATACTTACAGTTAAGTTCAGCTGAGGTGAGCAAGGATGTCCAGATATATTTCCACTGAGTGGTTGAATTTTTTTACTGGAATTCAGATGTGTTCAAAGCTAGGGATGTGGATTTGGAAGTCATTTGTGTGGAGGATTGTGCCAATATTGAAATTACAGTCTGAGAATAACCTCTGACTTCTAAGAAGCCACAGATATTGTGGCTCTCTTATGTGGACACACAAGAGAATCATTTCCTATATTTTTGTTATCCCAAGAGAGAGAATAGTAGGCAGAGTATATTCCACAATTAGTACTTTTCCTTAGAAATCACAGTAAATATAATAAAGTCAAAACATATAATATAGAATAGTAAAACCTATTTCATATCTGTCTTTGCATTCCCTGTGCCTTATACACAGTATGGCCCCCCAAAAAATTTGTTGATGAACTTAAAAGCTAGCTTTTAAGATAGTATACTTTAAAAAGGCATTGGGAAGGGTTTACGTTGCTCAGTTTTTAATCCTAAGTACTTTTTGTTGAGAATATAGTAAAAAGCCCACAGAAAATGGAAGAACTCTGGTTATTTTTTTCTAAACGGAATGAGAAATATGAGAATTCTTTCTTTTACATCTTAATTTATAGTTAGTAAGAGTTTGAGGGGCCAGAAAAATCAACCTTGAATCTTTATTGTTACTGTTAATTTTCCACAGTAATGCTAATGCTTTGCCATAAAAGTTAGGACCTGCTTATATATTCTTTTTATTTGTCCTATAAATCATAGAATCAAAATTTTTGAACTGGAAAAATCTTAGTGCTTGTCCACTTTCAATGGTAAAAAATGTAGAATGCTAATAACTGTTTAACATCTACAAGTCTTACCTCCTGTGTCTTCTCTCTCAACCCCAATCTGGACATTTAAAGTCTACATTCTTTGCTTGTTTGAAATCCCCTGTATTAGCAGTGTATTCAATACATGCTGTTTAACAAACACTTGTTGACTTGTATGGAAGTCTGCCAGACAGGCCCTGAACATGTAATCACACACATACACACCAGGATACACACAGTAAAACTTGCTCAAGATAGGGACTAGAAAGCCATTAGGGGTGGCTTTTAATTAAACAGTAGTAAAGTACTGTTGGTGTCAGTGAAGGTCCTAGACTTTTTGGAGAACAGGGTAGCAAATAAAACGCTATCTTTCATAGAAACTTTTCTGAAAGCATTGCCAAGCAGGATTAAAAAAAATAAAAGTTTCATGATTTGGTTTATAGCTTGTCATTGAAAAATTTTGCCCATGTATGTTCATTTATATAGTTACTTTTTAGTTTTTAATTTACCAGTGTTTCCACAGAAACCTACCTACAGATTGCTCTAGAAGTAGCAAGTCGCTAGTTCCATCAGTCACAAAAGCAAAGACAGTGGCTCTCCCAAGCATGAGGCTGGGTTTCTGTTACCTTCCATGGAGGATTTCATCAGACAAAATGAAAGGCAGTTCTACATACTGAACAGTAAATTGTCGTCCCCTGATTCTGTTGAACACACACACACACACACAAAATGCTCAGAGGGTATGAACATTTTTCAGAAGGACCTGTGACTTTAATAAGCACAGCTTCAGACAAAGCATTTGCAGGGTCTCATATGAGCCTGCAGAATCCAGTAAGGTGAGGGCCAGCCGACATGCATTCTCATGGCTCAGCCTGACTAGTGTTCATTTTATGGTGCTGCTCTGCCCTGCTGTGGGAACACTGAGAAGTACATGAGGGGATGGTGCTCAGAACTCGGAATCAGCGAAAATAGATGCCTTTCGTCAGAGAAATAGGCAGAGCACAAGTTAAAAAACAGAAGCTTCTCTTTTAATCAGAAATCCCAGGGACGGGGGAGCCTGGTGGGCTGCCATCTATGGGGTCGCACAGAGTCAGACACGACTGAAGTGACTTAGCAGCAGTAGCAGCAGCACACTAAATATTCACATTTTCTGAGTATAGTATTACTATATGTAACTTAGAGGAAAAGTGATTTGCCAACATCAGATGGCTTTTAAGTCATCCACTTACAAAGCTGAATTCAATGTTCAACTTATCTTCTGATTTTCCCAAGGTGAAATGTTTTTTGATGGTGTACAAAACAAGGTATGGGTTTAAATGTAAGACATACGGAGAATAAATTAATGTGATTAATTTATGAATAACAAATGTGAATAATTAATGTGAGCTGCACAATGACTACACATCAGGCACCAAATAAATACTAATTTGTTTAATCTTCACAGCAAACCCATGAGATGAGTACTAGCTCTCTGTACTTTTCCGAGTGTTTTCATGTAAGTGTTTTCTGTTGCTCCTTACACAGTTCTCTGAGGGAGATCAAGAATCTCATGGTGCACAAGACACCTCGAAGACCCTGAGACAAATAAGTAGGTAAGTAGGACCCAAACTTACCGTGAGATTCCGAATCCGAGTTCCGGTACCCTAGTTCCCAGCGCAGCATTTACTTCACTTACACCAAGATGTACGGTTTACAGCTCTGAAGAAAAACTTTACCAGACTATCTTAATTAAGAAACACCTATCAAAATCAAATAAACAAAAAGCATTATGACTGCATCTTACATGTTTTCTGTGTACTATTTTTAATTTTTACCATTGTCGGGAAAATGATGCAAACTAAGTTATGAGAACAGTAAACCATAATTATTTATTTGTTATTTACTAAGCAGACTTGTTTTCAGGTAAGTTAATTAGCATTAAGTCCCAAATAAAGGCCAACAGTAAACTTTTGATCTTTCTCAAAGCTTCTCCTCCCGCCCCATTGGTCTGACCTATTTACTTCAACACTGTTCCTAAAATCTAGATGAGATTTCCCAAGGGACTAATATGGCTTGATGCTAACCAGCTATTCACTTCCAGCCTGGTTTTTGTTGATTTGGAGGTTTGTTTATATTTTTGTTTTGTTTTGGTTTGATTTTCTGTTGCATTGGAATGAACAGGTAACCACCATTTAGATTTGTAACCTTCAATCTTGTGGTAAATTGTATTTGAAAACTGCATTCTAAATTTAGCTTGACTTCACCAGCATGCTTCTCAAGATCAAGATGGTTTATGTATTTTCAGACAGACCGTGCCCATGTGAGAGTTCACAGTGACAGCCACATATTAACAAATGTGAGGGCAAGGATCAAATTAATGTGGACTTGACAGAGCAGGGTTCCACACTTATAACCAGGTTATGAAAGGTTATCTGCAGGTTAACTGTATGGAAACTGTTATGTGTTTCCCACCTAAGAGTTAGTATTAAAAAACATTTATTTTAGCATAGCATTTTGTGTTACAAAATTATTAACCACTGGATCCCTGCAAGACCTCTGCAACAAGGGGCCCTGTGTGAACTCTGAACCTTCATTTGGTTCACCTTTCTGCACGGGGCATGGAGCAATGTGTCCACAGGGCCACAAGGATGAGCCCACCCAGAGTCTGTTACCGTCTACTGGTACCTGGCTCCCAGTTCACTGGGGATGAGGGTGGAGGGATCTTTGTAGGGAGATGGAAGGAGTGTGGTTATGAGAGCCAGGGTACAGATACCCTGTGCACTGCCTCAGGGGAAAAGGGAAAGAAGTGGGAAGCCTATAGACCTAAAGCCTATAGACCTAGAGCCCTCCCTGCAGTGCCACGCTCTAGGAAACTGAACTTAGCCTTCCAGGTCCTTAGGAAGGTGTATCAGCCAGGAAGAAAGCCAAAACAGAATATTTTGGTGAAACTTTATTAATTAAAAAAAAAAAAGGAGCAAACCAACAAAACTTGACAAAATATAGAACCGGGCAACATACATTAGAAGCACTCATAATACCTAGTAAGTACATAAAAATGTGTTCAACCTGGACAAAGTGCAATACAAATCAGTCAGTGAGACACTTTTTCTGCCTATCGGATTGGCAGTAATGAAAAGATTGATAAAATGTAATATTGGAGTGAAAACACCTCACTCAGAATGGGAAAAAAAATTAGTAAACCATATATCTGATAAGGGACTTGTATCTAGAATGTATAAAGAACTTAAAACTCACTAGTAAAAAGATCACCCAAATGGCCAGCTGTCATTGAGGGGTGTATGTGTGCTGTGTAATCAGCAAAAAGAAACACAGGAATACACACAATAATAAGTCTTAACTAAATTCATTGGCTAAAGTACCTAGTAATAAGCAATACATAGTGGGGAAGAGAAGAGTCCCAAAGCTGCCACTTGGCCTCTGAGGAAGAGGAAGAAGAAGGTAGAGGTGACCAACTGGCTAGATGGGCAGCCTCGGGTGAGCCCCCCAACCTGAGCGTGCTGCATATCTCCCCGACATTGTGGGTCACCCAGGTGAACAGCCAGTCCTGCACCCCTTCCTTCCTGAGGTTTTCTCCTCTATTTAGTCTCTCACTTGAACCTCACAAGATGCTACATTTCTAGCCTCTTCTTTGAAGAAAAATAGAGGTTAATTACAGCTTCCTATCAGATAGTAGTGAGGAGCCTGGCAGGCTACAACCATGTGGTCACAAAAAGTCAAACACGACTGAGCGACTAACACACACACGCGCACACACACATGAAATTTAATGAGACCCCAAAGTACATGACTATGGTTTATGAATAGCACTCACCCGAAGTGTACTTGTTCTATATAAGTGGCCTACTAGAGCTTCTAACCGTATACTGCACTTGGAAAAAAATTACACTCTAGAAAATTGACACTCTGCTACAAACTGTGAACTGTGAGCCTTCTTTGCTCTACTTGAGTTATATCTTTATTAATTATTAAGGCCCAGTCTTCCAGTTTGCAGCGGAAGCAGAAATTCTCTAACCTCATTAGCCATTTGGGGAAACTAAAGGAGTTCACAAAGCCTCCGGGATGATTCCCTCCATCTAAAGACTGGCGTTATCTATAAGGTGAAAATCACTGTTGACAAGTGAAAAGATGTCTATAGCCTGCAATGCAATGATATAACAAGAAAGATGTCCTCTCGAGGCACAGACACACCTTCTCCAAGATAAGAGCTCCAGAAAGCATAGGACTTCCCTAGTGGCTCAGTGGTTAAAAAATAAAATCTGCCTGCCAATGCAGGAAACCTGGGTTTGATTCCTGGGTTGGAAAGAGCCCCTGGAGGGGGGCATGGCAACACACTCCAGTATGCTTGCCTGGAAATCCCATGGACAGAAGAGTCTGGTGATGCTACAGTCCATGGGGTCACAAAGAGTCTGGCATGGCTTAGCGACTAAACAGCAAGCATCAGTTCAGTCACTCAATCATGACCAACGCTTTGTGACCCCATGGACTGCAGCACGCCAGGCTTTCCTGTCTATCACCAGCTCCTGGAGCTTGCTCAAACTCATGTCCACAGAGTCGGTGATGCCATCCAATCATCTCATCCTCTCTTGTCACCTTCTCCTGCCTTCAGTCTTTCCCAGCATCAGGGTCTTTTCCAATGAATCAGTTCTTCGCATCAAGTGACTGAAGTTTTGGAGTTTCAGCTTCAGCATCAGTCCTTCCAATGAATATTCAGGATTGATTTCCTTTAGGATTGACTGGTTGGATCTCCTTGCAGTCCAATGGACTCTCAAGAGTCTTTTGAACACAACAGTTCAATAGTATTGATTCTTCAGCACTCAGCTTTCTTTGTGGTCCAACTCTCACATCCTTACATGACATAGCTTTGACTAGACAGACCTCTGTCGGCAAAGTAATGTCTCTGCTTTTTAATATACTGTCTAGGTTTGTCATACCTTTTCTTCCAAGGGACAAGGATCTTTTTTAATTTCATGGCTGCAGTCACCATCTGCAGTGATTTTGGAGTCCAAGAAAATAAAGTCTGTCACTGTTTCCATTGTTTCCCCTTCTTTATTGCCATGAAGTGATGGGACCAGGTACCATGATCTTAGTTTTCTGAATGTTGAGTTTTAAGCCAGGTTTTTCACTCATCAAGAGGCTCTTTAGTTCCTCTTCACTTTCTACCATTAGGGTAGTTATCATTTGCATATCTGAGGTTGTTGATATTTCTCCCAGCAATCTTGATTCCAGATTGAGCTTCATCCAGCCTGGAATTTCTCATGATGTACTCTGCATAGAAGTTAAATAAGCAGGATGACAATATACAGCCTTTACGTACTCCTTTCCCAGTTTGGAACCAGTTTGTTGTTCCATGTCCAGTTCTAACTGCTGCTTCTTGACCTGCATACAGATTTCTCAGGAGGCAGGTAATGTGGTCTGGTATTCCCATCTCTTTAAGAATTTTCCACAGTTTGTTGTGATCCACATAGTCAAAGGCTTTGGTGTAGTGAATAAAGAAGTAGATGTTTTTCTGGAACTTTCTTGCTTTGTTGATGATCCAGCAGATGTTGGCAATTTGATCTCTGGTTCCTCTGCCTTTTCCAATTCCAGCTTGAACATCTATAAGTTCTCGGTTCATATACTGCTGAAGCCTGGCTTGGAGAATTTTGAGCATTACTTTACTAGCATGTGAGATGAGTGCAATTGTGCGGTAGTTTGAGCATTCTTTGGCATTGCCTTTCTTTGGAATTGGAATGAAAACTGACCTTTTCCAGTCCTGTGGCCACTGCTGAGTTTTCCAAATTTGCTGGCATATTGAGTGCAGCACTTTCACAGCATCATCTTTTAGGACTTGAAATAGCTCAACTGGAATTCCATCACCTCCACTAGTTTTGTTCGTAGTGATGCTTCCTACAGCCCACTTGACTTCACATTCCAGGATGTCTGGCTCTAGGTGCGTGATCACACCATTGTGGTTATCTGGGTCATTAAGATCTTTTTTGTATGGTTCTTCTGTGTATTCTTGCCACTTCTTAATATCTTCTGCTTCTGTTAGGTCCATACCATTTCTGTTCTTTATTGTACCCAACTTTGCATGAAATGTTCTCTTGGTATCTCTAATTTTCTTGAAGAAATCTCTGGTCTTTCCCATTCTGTTGTTTTCCTCTATTTCTTTGCATTGACCACTGAGGATTGCTTTCTTACCTGTCGTTGCTAACAAGCATAGAGCCCAGTATTAACAAATCATCCTTCTATAAAAGGAGACAGGAATTCTGT
The DNA here is from genome assembly GCA_006410935.1 of Redunca redunca. NCBI lineage: Eukaryota > Metazoa > Chordata > Mammalia > Artiodactyla > Bovidae > Redunca > Redunca redunca. The sequence continues at coordinate 347,326 of SJYQ01005458.1, forward strand.
TGTTGACTATCAGAAACATCCTTGTAAAACGCACAAGGACAAGATGCTGAACTGTCAAGGACACTGGCCCCCTCTCCAAAGATCAACCCCAAGAATGTAGAGAAGGAAAATTATGAGAAATCCTTTATAGGGGGAGTGCTTTAAACTGGCCAGTGCAGGGTATGGTGGCTTTAGCCTAAAACAGGAGGCAGCCCCAAATGGGACACATTAGAACTCTGGTTCTATTTCTCCTCTGCTGTTGTCTTGGAACAAATACTGCCCATTCCCATGCCTGAAGTGACTCAGATCCACTGGTGTGCTGGAGCTGGTACAGTGGTTCTCAATAGCCAATTGTTAGACTGTCAGTAATTTTGCAAACTAGTTTTTAAACACAGCCATTGTTAAAAATTAAATTATACAAACTTACAATTAAGTTATATTAAAAACAAAGGCAACACTCATGTTCATAACAGCATTATTTACAATAGCCAAAAGTAGAAACAACCCATGTAGCTATCAATAGTTTATGGATAAATAAAGCATGGTATATACATGCAATGGGATAGTATTCAGCCTTAAAAGGAAGGAAGTTCTGACACATTCTACAACATGAATGAACCTTGAGGACATTATGTCAGTGAAATAAGACCAACACAAAAAAGACAAATTCTATTTTTTCTACTTATGTGACATATACAGAGAAGTTGAAAAACCATCACGTAGAATGATGGTTTGCCAGGGCTCAAGGGGTAAGAGAAATGGGGAGTTGTTTAATGGGTATAGTGTTTCAGTTTTGCAAGGGAAAAATTCTGGGGATTGGTTACACAATAATGTGAATAAACTTAAAACTTACTGAACTATCCACTGAAAAATGGTTAAAATAGTAAGTTTTCTGTTATATGTATTTTACAGCAATTAAAAGTTTAACAATTTTTTAAAAGCAAAGATAATACAATCTCAATTTCCTGGTTTCATAATAGTTGATAGTTATGTAAGGTATTACCTTGGGGGAAATGGGTAATGGGTACACAGAACCCTCCTCTGCTATTTTGCAAACTTCTGTGAGTCTATAATTAATTTTTAAAGATTTTTTTTAAACAATATATACTTAAAAGTCATTACTTCCTATTATTATACTACAGTTTGCAATTATCTATATTCTTGAGATTATTTATAACTAGATAGAAACTCTAAATTTTATGCTACTGAACATCTTAGTTGGCAGCTTAAAACTGGCCAATTTTACACCATGAAAATCAGCAAACCCTACTAATCAGGGCTTCCCCCTATCAATCCCTAGCTGGTTGTTACACCTTTACCAGCAGCCCATGGTCCAGAGGCCCTCAGATGAAGTCCTGGGCTTTTAAGAGGCTGAGACAAATAAGGGGACTAACAGACCTCAAGCAGTTGCTTAGAAACTTCAGAGTTGGAGAATTACAACCAAGTTAATAGTTAATTAAGCTGTGATAGTTAATTCTGTGTGTCAACTTGATTGAGGTAAGGGATGCCCTAAGAGTTGAAAAAAACATTTCAGGGTGCATCTCTGAGGATGTTTCTGGGAGAGACTAGCATTTGAATCAGAAGACTTAGGAAAGAAGACCCTTGCTCAGGAATGTGGGTATCATTTTAGCATATCATTTTTCAAGAATTCTCTCTCCTCCTCTCTCACTCTCTTCCTCTATCTTTCCCGTCTGTCTACAGGAGCTCGGATTTCTGTCTTTTCCTGCCTTTGAGTGTTAGGCTATCAGAGCTCCTGGTTCTCCAGCCTTCGACATTGGGATTTATATCAGTCTCCCCCTCGTTTCTTAGGCCTTTGCATGCAGATTGAATCATACAGCCAACCTCAGTGGTTCTCCAGCTGGCAAATGACAGATCATGGGACTTCTTGGCCTCCATAACCATGGTGAGTCAATTCTTATATTAAATCTCCTCTTAATCTCTTTATCTACATATATTCTATTGGCTCTGTTCCTCTGGATAATGATTAATAGAGGCAAAAGAGAAAGACTTGACGAGCAGGTTTGTTTTGAGAGGTGAGGGCCGACTGACTGTGGGTTTTCTTGGCAGTGGGTTTTCTCCTGCTTGGAGCTTTGTACCCCAGGGTTCATCCACTCCCTACCCCCAGAGTTCATTGGCACTAAAGCAGTGTATCTGGCTTTCCCCTATTTCCTGCTTTTGGAGTGGAGATATCTTTTTAAAATTTTGGTTATGATGCGACCTATGGACACTTTAAACTTTCTAAAGTGGGAGATTCAGGAGAAATTTGGCTCTGAACAGGGATTATTTCTGAAATTCTGAAGAAAATATACTCCTTCCATGAGAGCTTCCTGAAACCATAGCTATAGAAGGAACCCCAGTCCCACTCAAGCATCTAGTCCCTCACTAAAACCAGTAGGAAAAGAAACTTGAATAATTTTTAAACTTTGGACTTTTAAGTCACAAGACCAAGAGATTTGATTTTGGATTTTAATTCCTTTATTCAAATTGTGTCTGGGCCTAAATTTATTAGACTTTCATTTCTCTCTGAAAATTTGATAACAAGAAAAGACTAATATTCACATTATATATTGTTCCATATTTTTGGAGTTTTTATTATTAGAATACCTTACTATTTTTATTCAGTCTTATGCAGAACCTCTCGGAGAAGGCAATGGCACCCCACTCCAGCACTCTTGCCTGGAAAATCCCATGGACAGAGGAGCCTGGTGGGCCGCAGTCTATGCATTGGAGAAGGAAATGGCAACCCACTCCAGTGTTCTTGCCTGGAGAATCCCAGGGATGGGGGAGCCTCATGGGCTGCTGTCTATGGGGTCGCACAGAGTCGCACACGACTGAAGTGACTTAGCAGCAGCAGCATGCAGAACCTCTGATGTGCTATGTTGCCGATATAACTGGACATAGTTTGGCATGGAAATATGAAATTATTTTCAGCCTTTGAAATGAATTATCTTTAGTGTTGACTGATTAGGGTATTTTCTTACCCATTTCCTAGCCTTCTGGGATCAAAATCTACACTCCCACCAAAAAACCCAGAATAGTTCCCAAAAGAGAAGTGGTTACTATGGGAAGAGCAGCTGATGAAAGGGCAACAAAACTGCGAACAGCCTGTGGTTGATCACAGGCTTAATAATTCAGTCAGTGGATTAGAAAAACAAAAAGCCGAGGAATATGGGAATGGAATTCCTTTCTTCTACTCCTGGCTTCCATGAGGAGGGCTGAGGTTGGAGTGATTTCTCTGATTGGTAAATCTGTAAAGAATAACCACTAGTGCAAATTCTCAGCTCTGCTCTTCTTCCTCTTACAAGCCAACTGCCCTCAAGAGGCTCACATCCCCTGCTAACCCACCAAATCCCTCTACCCCTTTTTGGGTTAATCTCCTTAATTGTGGGTTAAGTATTAGCAGGGACACATGGTTACAGACCTAGAGCCACATCCTCCAACCTCCTCTCTAACAATAATGAAGATGTGATTAAAATGTTGGCCTCTATATTTACTGTTTTGTTTTCTCAGTTTGCCCAAAACTTGGGCAAGGAAAAGGGTGTTAGTTATTTGGAATCCTCTAGGGAACTTAATTTGAGTCTGAATTTGGTAATAAGGAGTTCATGATCTGAGCCACAGTCAGCTCCTGGTCTTGTTTTTGTCGACTGTATAGAGCTTCTCCATCTTTGGCTGCAAAGAATATAATCAGTCTGATTTGACATATAATCAGTCTACATTGACATCTGGTGATGTCCATGTAGAGAGTCTTCTCTTGTGTTGTTGGAAGAGGGTGTTGGCTATGAGCAGTGCATTTTCTTGGCAAAACTCTATTAGTCTTTGCCCTGCTTCATTCCATATTCCAAGGCCAAATTTGCCTGTTACTCCAGGTGTTTCTTGACTTCCTACTTCTGCATTCCAATCTCCTATAATGAAAAGGACATCTTTTTTGGGTGTTAGTTCTAAAAGGTCTTGTAGGTCTTCAAAGAACCGTTCAACTTCAGCTTCTTCAGCATTACTGGTTGGGGCATAGACTTGGATTACCGTGGTATTGAATGGTTTGCCTTGGAAACGAAGAGAGATCATTCTGTCGCTTTTGAGATTGCATCCAAGTACTGCATTTGAGACTCTTTTGTTGACCATGATGGCTACTCCATTTCTTCTGAGGGATTCCTGCCCGCAGTAGTAGATATAATGGTCATGAGTTAAATTCACCCATTCCAGTCCATTTTAGTTTGCTGATTCCTAGAATGTCGACGTTCACTCTTGCCATCTCGTTTGACCACTTCCAATTTGCCTTGATTCGTGGACCTGATATTCCAGTTTCCTATGCAATATTGCTCTTTACAGCATCAGACTTTGCTTCTATCACCAGTCACATCCACAGCTGGGTATTGTTTCTGCTTTGGCTCCATCCCTTCATTCTTTCTAGAGTTATTTCTCCACTGATCTCCAGTAGCATATTGGGCACCTACTGACCTGGGGAGTTCCTCTTTCAGTATCCTATCATTTTGCCTTTTCATACTGTTCATGGGGTTCTCAATGCAATACTGAAGTGGTTTGCCATTCCCTTCTCCAGTGGACCACATTGTGTCAGACCTCTCCACCATGACCCGCTCGTCTTGGGTTACCCCATGGGCATGGCTTAGTTTCATTGAGTTAGACAAGGCTGTGGTCCTAGTGTGATTAGATTGACTAGTTTTCTGTGAGTATGGTTTCAGTGTGTCTGCCCTCTAATGCCCTCTTGCAACACCTGCCATCTTACTTGGGTTTCTCTTACCTTGGGCGTTGGGTATCTCTTCATGGCTGCTCCAGCAAAGCACAGCTGCTGCTCCTTACCTTGGATGAGACTGATTATATTCTTTGCAGCCAAAGATGGATAGCTCTATAGTCAACAAAAAGAAGACCAGGAGCTGACTGTGGCTCAGATCATGAACTCATTACCAAATTCAGACTCAAGTTGAAGAAAGTATGGAAAACCGCTAGACCATTCAGATATGACGTAAATCAAATCCCATATGATTATACAGTGGAAGTGAGAAATAGATTTAAGGGCCTAGATCTGATAGAGTGCCTGATGAACTATGGAATGAGTTTCATGACACTGTACAGGAGACAGGGATCAAGACCATCCCCATGGAAAAGAAATGCAAAAAAGCAAAATGGCTGTCTGGGAAGGCCTTACATATAGCTGTGAAAAGAAGAGAAGCGAAAAGCAAAGGAGAAAAGGAAAGATATAAGCATCTGAATGCAGAGTCCAAAGAACAGCAAGAAGAGATAAGAAAGCTTCAGCAATCAATGCAAAGAAATAGAGGAAAACAACAGAATGGGAAAGTCTAGAGATCTCTTCAAGAAAATTAGAGATACCAAGGGAACATTTCATGCAAAGATGAGCTCAATAAAGGACAGAAATGGTATGGACCTAACAGAAGCAGAAGATATTAAGAAGAGGTGGCAAGAATACACAGAAGAACTGTACAAAAAAGATCCTNCAGAAAGTGAAGAGGAACTAAAAAGCCTCTTGATGAAAGTGAAAATGGAGTGAAAGAGTTGGCCTAAAGCTCAACATTCAGAAAACGAAGATCATGGCACCTGGTCCCATCACTTCATGGGAAATAGATGGGAAAACAGTGGAAACAGTGTCAGACTTCATTTTTGGGGGCTCTAAAATCACTGCAGATGGTGACTGCAGCCATGAAATTAAAAGACGCTTATTCCTTGGAAGAAAAGTTATGACCAACCTAGATAGCATATTCAAAAGCAGAGACATTACTTTTCTGACTAAGGTCCGTCTAGTCAAGGCTATGGTTTTTCCTGTGGTCACGTATGGACGTGAGAGTTGGACTGTGAAGAAGGCTGAGCGCCGAAGAATTGATGCTTTTGAACTGTGGTGTTGGAGAAGACTCTTGAGGGTCCCTTGGACTGCAAGGAGATCCAACCAGTCCATTCTGAAGGAGATCAGCCCTGGGATTTCTTTGGAAGGAATGATGCTGAAGCTGAAGCTGCAGTACTTTGGACACCTGATGCAAAAAGCTGACTCATTGGAAAAGACTCTGATGCTGGGAGGGATTGGGGGCAGGAGGAGAAGGGGATGACAGAGGATGAGATGGCTGGATGGCATCACTGACTCGATGGATGTGAGTCTGAGTGAACTCCGCGAGTTGGTGATAGAGGGGGAAGCCTGGCGTGCTGCGATTCATGGGGTCACAAAGAGTCAGACACAACTGAGCGACTGAACTGAACTGAACTGAGGGAACTTAATGCATAGTATTTCCTGTCTTCCAAAGAGAAATGCTACTCATTAGGCTTTCAAGAGAGTAAATAACAAAAGGTATTATAGAATCATAAATACACCTCGTAACTGAATCTCGACACACAGTGGCTTTATGTTGAGAAAGGTTATGTCTCCCATTTAGCAAACATGAGCTTTCTCTGATAGCTGTCTTCTTTCTCTGAAACATTTATAACATATTTGATGAAATAAAAGTAATAATATAAACTGCAAAATACATCCTACATGCAGAGTATGCTTAATTATTTCCAACAGAAAAAAAAAATCATCCTTTGTCTTCTGCCTAACCATAGTTAGTAGCAAACAAGTATTTGAATGAGACATTTCATGAACTTTAGAAAATGGAACTCCTATTTACTAATAATATAGCATATTTTTTTAAATTCACAACATTAACAAAAGTTCTGAGAAAGACCTTTTGAAGTGGAACATAATTTAATAACAAAAATGTGCTCCATTAAAGTTTTACTGAATGACAAAATGCAGTCCACCAAAAACCTTAATGCCCTCCTGAATCAAACCTGTACTGTGTGGCCAAATATAAGGTGCTGTGATAAAATACAATTTTAAAAGGATAAACTCTTGCTCTCAAGAGTAACATTCTTATCAGTCTCATAGCTGGTGATGGCCTTTGGACTGTTTTAATTTTAGATGCTGCTGATGCTGTTCACAGAGGAGCAGATACATCATATAAAGAGGAAATAAGAGAAAGAATAGTGACAGGATGTCTTTTTTAATTTTATTGGAGTGTAGTTACAGTGTTGTGTTAGTTTTGCACATAGAGTAAAGTTACTCAGTTATACATATACATATATTCATTTTCAGAGTCTTTTCTCAATCGGTTATCACAGAATACTGAGTCAAGTTCCCTGTGCTACACAATAGGTCCTTGTTGGTTCTCTCTCTTACATGTAGTAGTGTGTTTATGTTCATCCCAACCTCCTGCTTCATTCATCCCCACCGTTTTTCCCATTTGGTAACCATAAGTTTGTTTATGATATCTGTAAGTCTTTCTGTTTTGTAAGTAAGTTCATTTGTATGTTTTAGACTCCACCTATGAGTGGTATCATATGATATTTGTCTTTGACTTACTTCACTTAGTCTGATCATCTCGAGGTCCATCCGTGAGCTTGCAAGTGGCATTATTGCGTTCTTTTTATGACTGAGTAATACTCCATTGCGTATGTGCACCACATCTTCTTAATCTACTCCGGTCAGTGGACATTTAGTTTGCTTCCATGTCTTGGCTATTGTAAATAGTGCTGCAGTGAAATCACATGGTTTTTATTCTTCAGTTAATGTGGTATGTCATACTAATTAATTTGCAGATATTTAAGAATCCTTGCATCTCTGAAATAAAATTACATCTCACTTGATCATGGCATATAATCTTTTAATGTATTGTTGGATTCAGTTTTCTGCATTTTGATTATTTTTGTGTCTGTGTTCATCAGTGACATTGGCCTTTAATTTTCATTTTTGGTGGTATCTTTGTCTGGTTTTGGTATCAGGATGATGGTAGCCCCATAGAAGGTCATTCTTTCTTTCTCAGATGTTCAGCAGTATTAGAAGCAATCACAACACCTCCACAATCCTGAATTCTGCTCACCCTTCATATCTTCCTGTGGCAGTAGCACATGAAGTCCAGTCTTGGCCTCATTTGACATATTCAGTACAGGTGATCCATGGAATGTTTTAGCTATTTTAGTACTAGTTACCATGGGCTGTGAAAATCCATTTTGTTAATGGTATCTGGATTCTCCTTGTCTTCATCTTAAAATTGGCCAAGTAACTAATCTCAGGTCTCCACCACCTCACCCCATCCTTCCTTGAGTATCTACTGCGTGCAACCATTCATGGTAAAAATTTCTCCAGCATTTAAATAGGTGTATCACTTTTTAATGTCTAGCTCAGGGATTACTGGTAAAACAGGCAAGAATCAAGAGAACCTGTGCAGATAATACCACAGCCAAAAACAGAACCAGAAAGGTAGTCTGTTGGGGCCCTGCTTCTGCTGCCACTGAACACAGGAACTGCAACTTTCTCTGCTCTCATTCCTGGACCTAATACTGGATCCAACAGTTGGCAGCACAAACACTGCTGTGTCTGCCAACTGGATGCTGCTGCCACTGACACCAGAAAGCAATCTCCACTGTCTTTGTTTCTTTGTGTCATTAGTTTCAAATTCAAAATCTCAGGTGAATCCATCTGATTGGCAGAGCCTAAGTGAAGGGCTTACATCCTAGCTGGCAGAGGAGCTAGAATACTAGATGTCTTTTCACTTGGGAGATAAGGAATCCCTTAAATTCAAAGGGAGTTCAAATGGTGAACATCAGAGATTACAAGTATCCATTACACATTTGGGCTTCCCCGATGGCTCAGAAGTTAAAGAATCCACTTACAATGCAGGAGATCTGGGTTTGATCCCTGGATCAGGAAGATCCCCTGAAGAAGGGAACGTCAACCCACTTCAGTATTCTTTCCTGAACAATACCATGGACAGAAGAGCCTGGTGGGCTGCAGTCCATGGGGTCACAGAGAGTCAGATACAAGTGAGCAACTAACACTTTCACATTACACATGTAATTTCTGAGTAAATGCTGCAGGATGTAATAAGATGAACACAGTTTGGTTTTTATCAATAATATATTTAATACATAGAGCATAGTGCATATCTCGTCAGTATTGTTCAGTTGCTAAGACCTGTCTGACTCTGGGACTCCGTGGACTGTAGCATGCCAGGTCTCCCTGTCCCTCACCATCTCCCAGAATTCACCCAAGTTCACGTCCATTGAATCAGTGATGCCATCCAACCATTTCATCCTCTGTTGTCTCCTCCTCCTGCCATCAATCTTCCCCAGCATCGGGGCCTTTTCTGATGAGCCATCTCTTCACATGACCAGCCAAAGTATTGGAGCTTCAGCATCAGTCCTTACAATGAATACTCAGGGTTGACTTCCCTTAAGATTGACTGGTTTGATCTCTTTGCTTGAACTCTCCTTGAGAGTCCAGCACCACAATTCTAAAGCATCAATTCTTCAGCACTCAGCCTTCCTCATGGTCCAACTCTCACATCCATACATGACAACTGGAAAGACCATAGCTTTGACTATACAGACCTTTGTCAACAATGTGATGTCCCTGCTTTTTAATACACTGTCTAGATTTGTCATAGCCTTCCTTCCAAGAAGCATGTGTCTTCTAATTACATGGCTACAGTCACCATATGCAGTGATTTTGGACCCCAAAAAGAGAAAATTTGTCACTGCTTCCACGTTTTCCCATTTGCCATGAAGTGATGAGACAAGATGCCATGATGTTAGTTTTTTGAAAGTTGAGTGTTAACCCAGCTTTTTCACTCCTCTTTCACTTAAATCAAGAGGCTGTTTAGTTCTTCACTTTCTACCATTAGGGTAGTTATCATTTGCATATCTGAGGTTGTTGATATTTCTCCCAGCAATCTTGATTCCAGCTTGTGCTTCAGACAGCCTGGCATTTCACATGATGTACTCTGCACAGAAGTTAAATAAGCAGGGTGACAGTATACAGCCTTGACGTACTCCTTTTCCAATTTGGGACCAGTCCATTGTTCCATGTCTGGTTCTAACTGTTGCTTCTTGACCTGCATACAGGTTTCTCAGGAGGCAGGTAATGTAGTCTGGTATTCATCTCTTTAAGATTTCCAGTTTGTTGTGATTCACACTATCAAAGGCTTTTCTGTACTCAATGAACCAGATGTTTTCTGAAATTCTCTCGCTTTTTCTATGATTCAACAGGTGTTGACAGTTTGACCTCTGGTCCCTTTTCCTTTTCAAAATCTAGCACTGGAGAGGGAGATGGCAACCCACTCCAGTGTTCTGGCCTGGAGAATCCCAGGGATGGGGGAGCCTGGTGGGCTGCCGTCTATGGGGTCGCACAGAGTCAGACACAACTGAAGTGACGCAGCAGCAGCAGCAGCATGTACATTTGGAAGTTCTTGATTCATGTACTGTTGAAGCCTAGCTTCAAAGATTTGGGGCATTATTACATGTTAAAATTTTGCATTTTTATTTATGTGGGGGGCTGCACTGGGTATTTGTTGCACGTGGCTTTTCTCTAGTTGGCGGGGGGCTACTCTCTAGTTGCAGTACGCAGGCTTCTCATTGTGGTGGCTTCTCTTGTTGCAGAGCATGATTTATAGGCACCTGGGCTGTAGCAGTCGTGGTACATCAGTTTAGTTGTTCCGCTGCATGTGGGATCTTCCCAGACCAGGGATTGAACCTGTGTACCCTGCACTAACAGGTGGATTTTTAACCACTGGGCCACCAGGGACATCGTTATTACATTTCTTACAGTGGCACAAATCCCTCCAAAAGTCCTCCCCTGCCCCAGACCTTCCCTCATAAAATAAGTCATAAAAATACATAAAGCTATACAGTATCAGGGGAAAAAAAATTTTTTTAAATAAATTCTCCTAGAGTGGGAAAGACTTTTAAAAATGTGAACTGAATTAAAATTTGATACATTAACTTTATATTTTAAATACCATAAACAAAGTAAAAATGACAGAAAAAAATTCCCTTGCAAGATATACAGCCAGTATCTCTAATCCACCCCCCCAAATTTTTTTAAATCACCAATAAATTAAAAATCTAGAAGAAAAAACATTTGTAATAAAATGTGTCAAAATCTACTAAAATGGTCTTGGGGATTAAAAATGGAAGGAACTTATAAAGAAGATGAGCAAAGAAACAAAAGCAGACAAGGAATATTAAATAAATTTTAGAAGCTGGAAAGTGCCTATGTGAAGGAAAGCAGAGAAGCAAAGCCATCTGCCCTGTACAACCTCAGAAAGGCTAGGGTATGTGGCAAGACCAAAAATAAGTGTCAGCCTACATAAGATCTCAGATCCTAAGATTTACCTACCTCAATTCTACATAGCCAGATTTGTGCAAAACTTAAAAATATTTTTGCTAGTGTGCACATACACATTCAAAACAATGAGTTTTCAATTTGGAGAATTAATTCTAAATAATATATTTTCAAAGTCTTTATAATAAATACTCAGAGTAATAAGGAAACACTACTGTATACCTTCATATGATCATCAAAGTTTCTATGAGAAACATACTTTCATCCCTTCCAAATTATCTCCAATAGTCCAGGGAAAACATGTGAGCTGGACACCAAGCATTTCTAGTGCTGCAACTGTCACTTTCTGGATCAATCACATCACTTCCTTTGTTCTTAGAGAAAAAAAAAAATTGGATTAGATAATCTCCTGGACTGATATTTTACTCTAAAAAGCATATTTCAAAGATTAAGCTAAGTTTATGAAATTTTTTAATTTGTCTTCAAAGATCAGTCATACCATTATAACCACATACACAATGCTGAGTCCTCCTTGGGGAGAAGAAACAAAACCTTCTCAGGTATGAACTCTACCTTCAAACATTCCAACAAATGTATTTTTAAAAGTAAGTCAAATACAGAATTCAGGCCATGCAACGATGTCTTTTATTATGTATGGGTTTTTAAAATTATTTTTGCAATATCTCCATACACAGGCAAAAAAAAAAATTGTTTAGCATACTGGAACTTGCAAACCTGATCACTGCATAGAGAAGGCAAAATTATCCCTATAGCACACTTAACCAGGAGGCCAGTTCATCTGCCGACCTCCAAGAACATGGAGATGAACGTGATAGACAGACTGGCCCCCATCTGAACCTTCATTCACCACCATTCGATAGCCCTTCTTCAGGCCCAGATCAGCAGCACATTTCTTGCCAACAATCATCAAATGCCCAAGAAGCTGGAAAAAAAAAAAAAGTTTGTCAAGCACCAGTAATTTATAGTTTTATAGTTTCTTGTCCTCATGTAACAAACTACCAAGTTGAAAAATTTAAAAGCTACTAAATTGAAACAGACTTTGGGCAAGTATTTGGAAACATTTTTAATCCTAATATAATCCTATTAGGTATTTATTAATTACTAATTTCAATAAACAAATTACAGGCATAAATCTGCTCAATTAAAACAATTTCAAGATCATACTCCAAGTGGTAATGTACATTTTCTTAGTAAAGCAGACACCTTGCTTGCTTGTTATGGGGGCGTATTATCAGTTGGGACAGATTTGGTTATGCTGTGGTAACAAACCACCCAAAAACCTGGTTTACATCAAAGATACATTTCTTGTGTTCACTCCATGTTGATCACAAGTTGACCATGCTCTATATTCCAGATCTTTTTCACTTTGAAACCCAGGTTGATGGAACAGTCTCTATATGATCACAGTGGCAGAGGTTAGAGAGAATATGGCAGACCAGGTATTAACCTCTTTCAAAAGACATGTATCACTTCTGCTTGTACTCATTGGTCAAATTAAGTCATATGACCAGACCCAATATCGATGAGGCCAGAAGTATAATGCACCCCTACAAAGAAGAGTGAGCAGTTATGAACAATTACATGATCTACCACAAAGAGCACTAAGAAAAATTTTAATTGAGGCCTGTACATCCTGCTACTGCTGAGTCACTTCAGTCATGTCCAACTCTGTGCAACCCCATAGACGGCAGCCCACCAGGCTCCCCTGTCCCTGGGATTCTCCAGGCAAGAACACTGGAGTGGGTTACCATTTCCTTCTCCAGTACATCCTGGTAAAATCAAATTAATTTTCTTTCCTTTAATGGCGTTAATAGAAGAGCCAATGAACTCTCTCCTGTATGATACACTATTTCTTATTAAGGAAAAATGAGCCTCACCAACTAATCCTTGCTTAGAATCCTTTTTGTTTAAGAATTTGTAGTGATAGATGTTAACAAGACTTGCTGTGATAATTTTTTTGTATATACATAAATCAATGTTGCATACCTAAATCTAATATAATGTCTTATGTCAATTATATCTCACTTTAAAAAATGACACTATTTATACATTGCATTGAAGCCATAATGATTTTCTATTTTTCCTCAGTATGCCCTTAGAAAAACAAAAATGTGACATAACCTTAAGGGCGATATTTTGTCTCCCAATTTAAAAAGCAAAAAAAAAATTAATGATGTTAGTAAATGTACTTACACTTTCATCATCATCTTCTGCTGCAGAAATCTGGGATATATGTTTCTTGGGTATCACCAGAAAATGTGTTGGTGCTTGAGGGGAAATGTCATGGAACGCAAGACACTGGAAAAAAAGGGGGGAAACAAATTAAAGTTTCCATATATAGTCTTACAGCCTAAATTTATCACTTTCACACTAATCCCATGGGAGAAACACTGGAGTTCCCCAGTGGTAAGAGATCAGAAGTGGACATAATACTTTTCATGGAACTTACCGTCTAATGAGAAGACTGACTTTAAACACATAAAAGTATACTTAACCAAAGATTTGACATGTTATAAAATACAACAACAAAGATCCTACAAGTTACAAAGGAAAAGTAACAAGTGCAGTAAATGATTATCACAGAAAAACCTAATTTTGATTGGGTGGTCAAGGGCAAGCATTCTGAGGTAGCCGCATTTTAACCAAGATCCAAAGGTTGAGAAGCAAGTAGGCATGTTAATCATTGTCTACTATTCCAATATATTCTCATGCAACTCTTCCTGCTCAAGTCACACTGTCCACCTCTCTCCACCCTCAAGGCTTTCTCAACTGCTTTGCCCTCTACTGCAAAGATCCTTTTTCCACAACCCCAACTTTTGTCTACCTTAAACTACTATTCATTCCTCAGCTACCAGCATATACATCATTTCTAAAGGAAATTTTTTTTTAATTTTGAAATTCATACTTTTTAAGGAAGTATAGTTTTGGGGGGCTTTCCTGATAGCTTAGTTGGTAAAGAATCCGCCCGCCTGCAATGCAGGAGACCCCAGTTCAATTCCTGAGTCAGGAAGATCTGCTGGAGAAGGGATGAGCTAGCCACTCCAGTATTCTTGGGCTTCCCTTGTGGCTCAGCTGATAAAAATCCGCCTGCAATGTGGGAGACCTGGGTTCAGTTCCTGGTTTGGGAAGATCCCCTGGAGAAGGGAATGGCTACCCACTCCAGTATGCTGGCCTGGAGTAGTCCATGGACATACAGTCCATAGGGTCACAAACAGTCGGTCAGGACTGAGCGACTTTCACTTTCACAGTTGATTTATAGTGTTGTGCCAGTCTCTGCTGGACGGCAAAATGATTCAGCTATACACATACACATTCTTATTATTCTTTTCCATTATAGTTTATCCCAGGATACTGGATATAGTTCTCTGTGCTATACAGAGTAGGACCTCGTTTATCTATTCTAAATATAATAGTTTGCATCTACAAATCCCAAACTCCCATTCCACCCCCTCCCTCCCCTCTCCTCCTTGGCAACCATAAGTCTGGATCTCTATGTCTGTGAGTCTTATTTCTGTTTTGTAGATAGGTTCATTTGTGCCATATTTTAGATTTCACATATAAGCAACATCATATGGTATTTGTCTTTCTCTGACTTAATTCACTTAATGTGATAATCTCTAGTTGCATCCATGTTGCTGCAAATGGCATTATTTCCCTCTTTTCATGGCTGAATAGTATTCCATCGTATATACATGTACCACATCTTCTTTATCCATTCATCTGTTGATGGACATTTAGGTTGTTTCCCTATCTTGGCTACTGTGAATAATTATGCTATGAACACAGGGGTGTATTTATCTTTTTGAATTATGGTTTTGTCTAGGTATATGCCCAGCAGTGGGATTGCTGGGTCATATGCTAATTCCATTTTTAGTTTTCTGAGAAACCTCCATACTGTTTTCCATATGGCCATACTAACTTACATTCCCACTAACAGTCTAAGACAGTTCCCTTTTCCCCATACCTTCTCCAGCATTTTTCAGAGTTTTTAATGATAAGTTATTCTGATTCATTACAGTTTTGATTTGCATTTTTTAAATAATTAATGATGTTGAACATCTTTTCATGTGCCTACTGGCCATCTGAATGTCTTTGGAGAAATGTCCATTAAGGTCTTCTGCCATTTTTTGACTGGGGTATTTTCTGTTGTTGGGTTGTATGAGCTATTCATGTATTTTGGAAATTAAGCCCTTGTCAGTTGCATAGTTTGCAAATATCTTCTCCCAGTCATAGGTTGTCTTTTTTATGGTTCCTTTGCTATGCAAAAGCTTGTAAATTTGATTAGGTTCCATTTGTTTATTTATTATTTATTTATACGGCTGTGCTGGGTCTTTGCTGCTGCATGCAGGATCTTTAGCATGCAAACTTTTAGTTGCAGCATGTGGGATCCGTTTTGTGTGTGCTTAGTCACTCAGTCGTGTCTGACTCTTTGTGACCCCACGGGCCCCATGGACTACAGCCCGCCAGGCCCCTCTGTCCATGAGGATTCTCCAGGCAAGAATACTGGAGTGGGTTTCCATGCCTTTCTCCAGAAGATCTTCCCAACCCAGGGATCAAACCCAGGTCTCCTGTAATGCAAGCAGATTCTTTACCATCTGAGCCATCAGGGAAGCCCATTCTTCAATTAGGGATCAAACCCAGGCTCCCAACATTGTGAGTGCAAAGTCTTAAACCACTGTATCTGTTTATTATTTTTATTTCTATTGCCTTGGGAGACTGACCTAAGAAGACACTGGTATGATTTATGTCAGAGAATGTTTTGCCTATGTTCTCTTCTAGGAATTTTATGGCGTCATGTCTTAGGTTTAAGTCTTAAGATATTTTGAGTTTATTTTTGAGTATGGTGTGAGGAGGTGTGATCACCTTCATTGATTTACATGCAGCTGTCCAACTTTCCCACAGAGTCCAACACGACTGAAGCAACTTAGCAGCAGCAGCAGCAGTCCAACTTTCCCAGCACCACTCAAAGGAAATCTTTTGATTCCAGTGTCCCTCTTCCAGAGGTTGGGAGCCCCAGTTGTGCAATTTCCTGGTTTCTTCCTTTATGGCAG
>SJYQ01005459.1:0-11235 GCA_006410935.1 Redunca redunca
TGCTTGCTCCTTGGAAGAAAAGTTATGACCAACCTAGACAGCATATTAACAAGCAGAGACATCACTTTGGCAACAAAGGTCCATCTAGTCAAAGCTATGGTGTTTCTAGTAGTCATGTATGGATGTGAGAGGTGGACTATAAAGAAAGCTGAGTGCCAAAAAATTGATGCTTTTGAACTGTGGTGTTGGAAAAGACTCTTGAGAGTCCCTTGACTCTCAGGAGATCTAACCAGTCCATCCTAAAGGAAGTCAGTCCTGAATATTCATTGGAAGGACTGATGCTGAAGCTGAAACTCCAACACTGGACGCCTGATGCGAAGAGCTGACTCATTAGAAAAGACCCTGACGCTGGGAAAGATTGAAGGCAGGAGGAGAAGGGGATGACAGAGAATGAGATAATTGGATAGCATCACCGACTCAATGGGCATGAGTTTCAGTAAACTCCAGGAGTTGGTGATGGACAGGGAGGCCTGGCATGCTGCAGTCCATGGGGTCGCAAAGAGTCAGACACGACTGAGAGACTGAACTGAACTGAACTGATGAGTATCAAATCGGAACCAAGAACCCAACTCTCCTAACTGCCTGTCCCACAATCAAGCCCTGTGCTGGAAACGTTATCTGTTACCTAGTGGCATCACTTAAGACTCGGTCACTCTTCACAAACTCCAGGAACCCTTCACTGCCCCCTCTGTCCACTGAACTCCTATTTAGCACTCATGTGAATTCTGCTTCATACACTAGCAATATCTCAAATACCTAACTGTGGCTCAGGGAGGGAGGAAACCCTGCCTAAAACTGTTCTTCCATATCCTTCAGTGACTAGCAGAGGGTTAAGGGAGGACTCAACAGGAACATAACACTCACAGATACATTAAGGCAGGATAGCCAATGCAAAATCACCTGTTGCAATGCTGTCCACAGAATACACGCCATTAAACTCCAGCATGGGCTTCCCAGGTGGCTCAGTGGTGAAGAATCCCCATGCCCATGCAGGAGACATGGGATCAATCCCTGGGTCAGGAAGATCCCCTGGAGAAGGAAATGGCAACCCACTCCAGTATTTTTGCCTGGGAAATCCTATGGACAGAGAAGTCTGGTAGGCTACAGTCCACAGGGTTGCAAAAGAGTCAGACACAACTCAGCAACTAAACAACAACAACAAACTACAGTATATGCCACTGGATTACATTTTAAATAGACTATCTTTAAAAAGTTATTTTGGATAGTTCACTAACTTGGCCCTCTTCAGAAATCAGAAAGAAAATACTGGTAAATCTGACCACATAAAAGTTCTTAAATGTCCTTTTAAAAAGAGACACCATAAACAAAAAAGGCCAATAGTTCCAATACTGAAATTACTCCTAGAAATTATTAAGTAAGAAATGAAAACCTAATTTTAAAAATGGACAACAGACATGAATAGAAAATTCACAAAAGCAGCTAATGACTAATAAATAGGGAAAGATGCTTTACTTCACTAGTAATCAACATAATGCACATTAAAAAAGCAACTACTTTTTTGCCTGAAAAGCAACTCCTGGCATTTGAGCAGACATGGGAGAATGAAAATTGCCAACATCCAATACCAGAGAAGGTACAGAGCAAGTGTTCTCCACCACTACTTACATTTTAGACCAGATAACTCGGTGTTGGGGAGCAGGGACAAGTGTCCTATCCATTGTAGGAAGTTTCACAGCATCCCTGGCTGAAACCACCAAAACATTTCAAATATCTGTGAGTAGTAAAGCAGTTAAATAAAACATGACTCATCAACACAGTAAAATAGCTCATAGTCATTATAAAGAATGATGGTGTCTGTGACTATGTGCATTGACATGGAAACATGACCCTAACACACTGATTAAGAAAACAGGTTATACAAAAGCACATGAAATAGGATCCTATTTACATAAAAGAATATATATATATATATGCACATGTGTGGACACATGTATATGCTTGTAAGCAGTAAGGGAGATGGAGGAAGGATAGGGAGGGACAAAGAAATGTTAAAAGGATAATCACTGCAAAGTTAACTGCACCTGCCTTTAGTGGTAGAATTCCAGGTGCTTTTATCTTTGTCTCTCTACTTTAAGGTATTGTTTGAATATTCGATGTACTATCTTTAAAATGAGAAAAGGCAAAGCTTTTATATTTATGTAAAATTTAAATATATTTATGTAAAATTATTAATGTTAAATGAATTTTTTTAAATTCCAGCTAGAAAGCACCAATAAAATTATATGAAGAGATCACAGTAGGACTATAAAGTTGATGAAATTAACTCACTTTAGTCATCCATAAGGAACTATGCTTTGCCATGCCTCTTGAAGAAGCCACATTGTGGGCAACAAAGTCTCCCTATCTGAGCAGCCTCCTTAGATTCCAGCCTCCCACTGGATCACAGCATAAACAAATGTCTTTAAGAAGATAATTCATGTATTAAGAAGTAAGCCTCTATCTATTTCTCCCACTACTCTGTAAGCTCCTTAAAGAGAGGATCTATAGTGTATCTACCCTATAATACTAAAACCTACTGAAATGCCGAGAAGACAGTGTCTGATGCCTACAAATGTTTGCTAAATGAGTCCCACTTAAGAATTTTATTTATTTATTTATTTTGGTTTAGTTTCATTTAGCTTGTTTCTCCATCACTTCAATCTAGATGTGGGTTTTTTTTTAATGTATTTCACTAAACTACCAGCATATTCTTTCCAGAAAGAATTTTTGTTTAATTGGAATCTCTAATTCAGATAATTTTTAAAGTTAAAAAAAAAAAAAAAACAACTCTATACAATACCTCTATTAGTCACTAACACTCCCAGGGTTAGCAGGCATTACTCATCTGACCTGAGACTTAGTAAAGCAGTCCAGTTTCTCAAAATTCCAGGAAAGATTTTTGAGGAAAGGACTCGAGAAAAATTAACAAGTGTATGAGAGAGAACTGTACAGTAGAAGACAGAGAAACCAGGTAGTTTAATTTAGTATAGTCTTCTCCAAGAGATCTGAAGCCACAGTGTACACCCAAGGTAATGACAAAAAAGATCACAAATCTGAGGGTTGACCTCTGCTGCCCCATCCTTTGACCACTGTGGCCCCTTGTCCCCTCCAGTCACTATAATATGGCTTCTTTCTATCCTATCAGGGTCATGAAATTGCTTTCTCAAAAAGACTCTGTGGCAGACACAGAGCTTGCAGCACTCAAGAAAGGAACTGAGGCCCAGCTACAAGGAGTAGCTGAGGTTAGCCGAGCCTCCAGTTATCAGTACCTCCCTCAGCCCATGACTGAGCAAGGCAGTGACATCATTTCTCCCCAGTGTGGGTATCCTCCACGAGGCCATCTTTGCCCCAGAGCTCCTGGTTTTGGCAAGTCCGTGTCCTAGATTGACAGCTCCTTTTCCCAATCCTGCTTCCTCTCTCTTTTCCTCCTCCATACATGTTTCTCCCCAATAACCCTTCTGCACTTCCAGCTCTGTCTCAACATCTGCTTCCTGGAGAACCCAACCTGGGATGGACATCTTCTAAACAATTCACTCTCCCAAGTTTCTGGCAGTCTGGATCATCCTTTCCACTTATGACTTTCTTGGTCCCACAACATACTAGCTCTACCTTGCTCTGTCCTTATGGGTTCACTTCCCTCACCCTTTATTCTCCCATTCTGGACATTTTTCAAAGCCCAATTTTGAGCCCTTAGTTCTTAAAAAGTGCTTTAATTCTGACAACAACAAGTCACCTTAATGACTCCCAGGTCCCTTTCTAGTCTTGACCTCTCAACTGAGCTCTGGTTTATATCACTAATATTAAAGATTTCCAGGCTAAATTTGTCTCAATCCAAAAAATCAAAAGGAGAGTTCATTATCTTTCTCCCCAAAACAAGTTTCCCACCCTGATTCTGACTGTGGTACCACAATTTCCTTAACAACAAAACTATGGACTCTCCTCTTGTACTTTTTTATATAGTTTGTCTTATTTCTGGATCTAATTCAATCCCCTCCCCCAGGGTCAATCCCTCTCCTCACTGACCGATTGTGCCTCTCTGTTGCTGAAAGATTAACCATAGAAGGGGAGGCTGGGGGAACAAAGGCTTCCTGCTTTCGCCAGCAGGTCCCATTCTCCCTTCGGAGGCCCTAACAGAGACCACTCATCAGGATACGACATGGGAAACACATCAAGCTGACGAAGTTCAATTAGAAGGCGAAGACTTGAAGATCTTGTCTGCTATTCCACATTCCACAAATGCGCAAGATGAAGCTCGGGAAGAAGAAACCTCCCAGTGTCACACACAAACAAAAGGCAGAGACAAGTCTCCGGACTCCCTAACCAGTGCTCTCTTTCTCCTGACATTTTTTCCTCTGTCTCCAAGGGATTTACTTTCCAAATCTTTCACCACAAATGTGCTTACTGAGGAGCTGCACTCATGCCTTAGGGCCAGTGACAACTGACTACTGCTGCAGAACATTCTCTGTCCCAAGGCCTCCAATCCTCACCACAGCTAAGTAGTTCCCTTCCTCTGTGTTTCCCAGCACTGTGTACCTTCTTTATCTCATTATCTTTGCACTGTCAGTTTGCTGAAACGTTTCACTCACAAGACTTCAAGCTCCATGAGAGTAGGGAGCTTGTTGGTTTTGATTCCCAGGGCCACCACCCCAGTCTAGCACACATCAGTCTTTACAGCAGTCCCTCACTTGGTTCCCCATCTCCAGCCTCTCACCTTGTATCATCACACCCACATTATTAGAAGAATCTCAGAACTCTCCCTGTCACGTATCTACCCTCCAAAGTTTAATAACTTTCCCTCTTTACAGGATCAGTTCTAAACTACTCATTCTAACATAGCCAACAAATACACATTAATCATTTATTCTGTACAAGAACAAAATCATCTAAAATGTAATCCCATCTCTGATTACCACCATGATTTTCCACCATGTCTCAAAATAAACACTCTACTCAAAGTATTTCCTTATCGCTCACAATACTGCAAGTTTCAGCTCTTGCTCTCATGCACAGGGCCATCACCATAACTGCCATCTTTCTTTGACTGTACTGGACAAGATCAGCCCCACTCCCACCAGAAGCAACTGACAGCCTCTCTTCCATAAAATGTTTTTTGTCTACAACCGTGTGCATTTTTTTTCTCTATTTCCTTTAAACTTCTACAGCAGCTCCATCTGACAGAAACAGAATGCAAACTACAAATGGAATTAAAAAGCTTTAATAGCTACATTTTTTAAATGTACAAAGATGCAAAAGGTAAAAAAAGCTAACATTAAATTTACTAATATATCCAAAATATTACAACTACAACATGTAATCAATGTTTTTAAATCTTTCAAAGAGATGTTTTACATTCCTGTACTAAGTCTCTGAAATCCAGTGTATATTTTATATTTACAGCACTTCTCAATTTGGACTAGCTGCTTTTTCAGCGCTCAATAGCCAAATGTGGTTAATGGCTAATGTACTAGACATCATATTCCATAGTTATTTTCCACACTTGTAGACCTGGCTTATATATTAACTTGTTGTAGTCATTTCATATATTGTCTTCTTTACTAAACCACATGCTTCTCAATGTAAGGGGCAATGCTGTACAATTTTCACTTCCCAGAGTCCAAGCAAAAGGTATAGATTAAAACCTTCAAATTTATATGCTGCTTTGTAGATTAGTTTTCTTCAACATCAGTGTGTAGTAAGAAATAGTTGGCTAGTAAATGTTCTGTTGTCACACATAAAGGCTGTGAGCTTCATCTATTCAAGCAAGTATGTTGTTTAAATGTCTTCTTGTTCCCATTTAACAGATCCCAGGTGACACAATGGTAAAGAATCCATCTGCCAATGCAGAAGACGCAGGAGACTCAGGTTCGATCTCTGGATCAGGAAGATCCCTTGGAGTAGGAAATGGCAACCCACTCCAGTATTCTTGCCAGGAAAATTGCATGAACAGAGGAGCCTAGCAGGTTACAGTACAAAGGGTCGCAAAGAGTTGGACAGGACTGGGCACGCACACACTTAAAATACAATGAGCAAAGCAAATTCCCCAAAATCATCCCAACGAAGAACTTCAGAATTCCAACCCAGTTTGATCTGCCAACACCCTGGTGGTCCACTGCACATATCCTTGTGTGCGCAGTCATGTCCGACTCTGCAAAGCCATGGGCTGTAGCCCACCAGGCTCCTCTGTCCATGCAACTTTCCCAGCAAAAATACTGGAGTGGACTGCCATTTCCTACTCCAGGGGATATTCCTGACCCAAAGATCAAACCCAAATCTCCTGTGTCTTCTGCACTGGAAGGCAGATTCCTTACCACTGTGCAACTTGGGAAGCCGGTGTGCCATTATCTAATAGTATCGTCTCAAATCATCACTGAAGGGAGTCACGAGAGTTAAGTCAGCTGCCCGCCAGCTCCTGCTCCCACTCCAAGGTAACAGCATCTGGCTGAGACATCAAGTATCCTATGAACTAAAAGAACTGATGGAGATGTGCAGCCTGGTGAAGCAGACAGTGCTCCATCTTCCCAGAGCTGCCTACCCAGTGAAATATAATTAATACCTTCAACGCTGTCCACCTGACAGAACAGCTTTCATCCTAACTGCCGCACTTCTGGTTGGTACACCAGGCCCACATAATAACACTCTCCTGGCAGTTGCAAAGCTAATAATTCCTAAAGAAGCAAAAGGCAGAGAAGACAGAGAAGAACCTTGAGATGAANCAGCCTGGTGAAGCAGACAGTGCTCCATCTTCCCAGAGCTGCCTACCCAGTGAAATATAATTAATACCTTCAACGTTGTCCACCTGACAGAACAGCTTTCATCCTAACTGCCGCACTTCTGGTTGGTACACCAGGCCCACATAATAACACTCTCCTGGCAGTTGCAAAGCTAATAATTCCTAAAGAAGCAAAAGGCAGAGAAGACAGAGAAGAACCTTGAGATGAAAAAATTAGTTTTTCCAATAGTGCAGAAATTTCTTTCTAACTGTAAGATCTCCTTACGTAATATTTGACTGTATACAGATTTACTCCCAAGTACTTTTCCACAATTAAAACCCTAATCTCTGAAAACAGCAGTCCATGGGGTTGCAAAGAGTCAGATACAACTTAGCTACTAAACAACAGCAACCAGCAGTTTCAAGCAGACACAGATTGGGGTTAAAAAAAAGAAGGAATCTGAAGGTAGAATGAGAAGAAGAAAATAAAGCAGAGAGCAGAGAGGTAAATAAAGCACAGAGCAGAGCAGAAAAACAGATTCATGAAATGAAGCCTTGGGGAACATAAAGGAAACTGAGCCAAAGGCTCAGGAAGGGAACTGGGACACACGTAAGAGGAGCTGAGGAGAACAGTTGGGAGTATCTGGATTTCAATGTGCTAACAGTCACTGAGGGGATTACAGTAACCCTCCTGTTGGGGAAAATGAGAGGGCAAACTGTGTAAGTGAGAAAAGGTCATTCAAAGCCTCTTCCGTCTCTAGCTTCCAGTTACTATGTACCTCTGGGACTGCCGTACGACCCCAAAGGAAATACAGAACGGGGACCAGGAAGGTTAAGAGTCATTGAGTCATAAGATTAGAAAAGCACTGGCTATTAAGATGGAAGGTCACACATAAAAATACACCTCACAGATTGCATACTATCCTCAATAAAGCAAAAGCTTACACGTATTTCAATAAAGTAAAAACTTCCAATTTATCTTACTGAAAAGTTTCTAGCAAATGGAAAAAGGAAATAATCTAGAATCCATTATTACCATTTTAAGATTTTTACATGTCTCTTACAAGCTCTTTATTTGGAAAGCTGTCTTTATTGTTTCATTTTGGTGAGATACAAAAAAATATTTACAAAGACTTTCACAGACTCACTCGTGAGTCATGCTCTGGTCCTCTAAATGGGGATTTTTTTTTTATTAGATTTTTAGAATTTTTTTTTATTATATTTTTAGAACAGAAACAGCTTTAACCACAGGGGTTAACAGAAACATAACACTAAGATTAGAGAGGGAATACTTGCACATGCCAAATTCACAAGAATTAACCAAATCTTTTACATTGTGTTTCACACAAAGAAAGCTCTTTACTGCAACTTGCTTCCTTTATATTTTCAACAGATTGCTGGCCTGGCTCAACTACTTCTGAAACTAGCAAGATTAAAATTTTTTGAGGCTAAATGCCTACTTGGGAACAAAACATATGACATTATTCACAAGATATTCAAACAACTGCATGGCCAAAGTTTAAAAACATTTAGTTGAAAATCTATCATTGAGAAATGAATAAAGATTCAAAGTACTCATGTTCCTCCTCAAATTGTTTTCATTTAGATTCTCACTAGTTGTGAGCTCTTTTACCTCAAAAGGGCACAATTTAAAACAAAACAAAATCCTGTGTTTCTAAAAACAACAGGATAAAAGTGCAGAGACAAGCTTATTTCAAGATATTTCCAGCACTGACATGTAATTCACACTGCAACCATAATTATAAAGTAAAATCATAACAGAGGTTGCAAAAATATCACTAGATTTTACTGTAATTAAGAAAACATTTACTAATAACAATAAAAGTAATAATTTTAAGGAACTTTTTTTATTGAAGTATAGTTGATTTATAATGTTCTGCTGGTTTCAGGTGTACAGCCAAGTAATCCAGGTACATATACACGTGGAGGGCGGTGTATATATATTCTTTTTCAGATTTTTTCCCTTATAGATTACTACAAAATATTGAGTAGAGTTCCCTGTGCTGTACAGAAGGTCCTTGTTAGTTATCTGTCTTCAATATAGTAGTATATAGATGTTAATTCCAAACTCCTAATTTATCCTTTCCTCCCCGCTTCCCCTTTGGCAACCATAAATTTGTTTCCGATGTGGAAATTTATTTCCTATGGATATTATTTCATTCTTCTTTATGGCTAGGTAATATTCCATTGTGAGATATATATATATATATATATATATATATATATCTCTCTCTTCTTTATCCATTCATTGTAAATAGTGCTGCAGTGAAGAGATGCATGTACCTCTTTTAATTATAGCTTTCTCCAGGTGTGAGACTGTTGGATATGGCAATTCTATTTTTAGTTTCTTAAGGAAACTCTATACTATTCCACATAGTGGCTGCACCAATTTACATTCCCACCACCAGTGTAGGAGAGTTCAATTTTAAGGTACATTTAGATTCCGAGAAGGAATATTAAAAAAAATTAGTAACAGTGGTTACCTTGAGGGTAGATAACTAGTGTGGGCCAGGGTATAGATGATACTTCCTTTTCACTGTCCTAAATGTTCTTGTGAAAATTATGAATTTTATACCATGTATATATAGGAGGTATTCAAAAAGGGTTGTTTTGGTTTACATTTTTTTAATGATAGGCTTCACCTTTTCATCTTCTTAGAATTGCATGTATTAGAATTCCAAGAATCCCCAATAAGATTTAGTATCTTTCTGCCAGACCACTGAAATTCTAAATCACCTGAAGATATTTTTAAAATATCAGTGGAGTGCTTCCCTGGTGGTCCAGTGGTTAAGAGTCAGCCCTGCAATGCAGGGGATACTGGATCCATCCCTGATCTGGGAAGATCCCACACGTTGCAGAGTAACTAAGCCTGATTGCCACAAATACTGAGTCTGCACTCTAGGGCCCAACAGCTGCAACTACGAAAGCCTGGGTACCCCCAGAACCCACGTTCTGCAAGAAGAAAAGCCACTGCAATGAGAAGCCCGTGCACCGCAAGAAGAGGGGAGCCCCTGCTCGCTGCAACAGAAGAAAACCGATGCACAGCCTCAGAAACCCAGCACAGCCCTAAGTAAGTAAATAAATTAAACACCAGTGGAGAAGAACTGCTGCCTCTCCTTCAAATAATATGCCCAATATCTTTTTCCCTTATGAATTTTAGAAATTCACATAACCTAAAAGTAACAATGTCTGCTTCAGATGGCACATTAATAAAGTTTCCTAAAATATGGGCTCTACACACAAATGTCCCTTTTTAAAAACAACAACAGACAAAAGAAGGGCACAAACATCAAAACCAAGGGAAAAACTGGTGAAAAACATTTCTAAAACATTAAGCTCAACAATGTTTACTCAGCCACCTATATGTATGGATCTTCCTATACAGAAAAATTTCCATCAAAATCTCTCTGTTTTTAACCTCTCATCAGTTATCATAGACTATACTAAAATTGCATACAATAAACTACAGTTTGTTCTAAGGAAGGACTGTTTGTACAAGTATAAAAGCAAGTAAAGAATGTGTTTCTGAGATTTCTTTCCCACCATTAGTCTACTGCTATCTACTTTCACAGGTGAAAAGTAGATCTCTACACAATCAGAACAAGCTTAACTTAAAACGGTAACTTAGTTTAGTATCCCTCTGTATTCCAGCCTGAAAAAGAGAGCAAACCAATGACAATTTAAAAAATGAGTTGCCTTGCAACACTGCAATTACAAATTAAGCTAACACAGCTGATGATTCTACAGGGGTACATAGGCTGACTATGGAGGTGAAGATCTATACAGCTACAATTCAGGTGGGGCAACTGGAGCCAGAGCGTCACCTGGAGAGGGTGCACAGACTGCCAGCAAGAAGCTAGAGGGATGACAGGAAATGTGGGAGGAAGATGAAAAAAGATTCGAGGTAAGGAATGAGACAGAGTTGGTTCCCTATTTGTGGGAGGGCGAGATGGTATGGAAGGGGTTAGGTGGGGGACTGGAGGTGGGGTTTAAAAAGAAACATCACTGTGACTAGAGGACTACTCAACATCTGCTTCTATAGCAGCTTATGTAAGTCACAAGTAGTTTTTAAATTCTTTCTATGTTTTTATCTTATTGATAAGCTTAATGAAACTATGTTTGCCTCAACAAATATCTTTCTTAAGTTAATTGTTTTTGGATTTTAAGTTTCAAAATTTCTACAGATAGTAATTTTTGTTTTACTCAAAAACAGGCTATTATTTAATAATAAAATTTAGGTGTCAAAAATAAGCTTTTTGACTTGAGGCTGTCAAGGGGGAGAGGATGTGAGAGAGGGATAGACTGGGAGTTTGTGATTAGCAGACACAAACTGTTATATATAGGACAGATAAATAGTAAGGTCCTACTGTCGAGAGAACTATTTTCAACATCCTATGATAAACCATAATAGAAAAGAATATGAAAAAGAAGGTGTGTGTGTATGTGTGTATATATATATATATGTATATAACTGAATTACTTTGGTATACAGCAGAAATTAAAAC
>SJYQ01005459.1:11287-28832 GCA_006410935.1 Redunca redunca
TTTTTTTAAAAAAAGTAGCTTTTGAGAAAATAATAATAAATGAAGCAACTGACAAAGGATTAATTTCCAAAATATAAAGCAGCTCATCCAACTCAATGCCAGAAAAACAAACAACCCAATCAAAAAGAGGGAAGAAGACTTAAACAGACATTTCTCCAAAGAAGACATACAGATGGCTAACAAACATGAAAAGATGCTCAGCATCGCTCATTATCAGAGAAATGCAAATCAAAACTACAATGAGATATCACCTCACACCAGTCAGAATGGCAATCATCAAAAAGTCTACAAACAATAAATGCTGGAGAGGGTGTGGAGAAAAGGGAACGCTCTTGCACTGTTGGTGGGAATGTAACTGATACAGCCACTATGGAAGATGGTATGGAGATTTCTTTAAAAACTAGGAAGAAAACCATCATATGACCCAGTAATCCCACTCCTAGTCACATACCCTGAGGAAACCAAAATGGAAAAAGACATGTATCCCATTGTTCATTGCAGCACTATTTACAACAGCTAGAACCTGGAAGCAACCTAGATGTCCATTGACAGATGAATGGATAAAGAAGTTATGGTACGTATACACAATGGAATATTACTCAGCCATAAAAAGAACATATTTGAGTCATTTCTGATGAGGGTGATGAACCTAGAACCTATCATGCAGAGTGAAGTAAGTCAGAAAGAAAGATAAATATCGAGTTCTAATGCATATATACAGAATCCAGAATGGTCCTGAAGAATTTACTTGCAGGGCGGCAATAGAGAAACAGACACAGAGAATAGACTTGTGGACATGGGGAGAGGGGAGAAGAGGGTGACATGGATGGAAAGAGTAACATGGAAACTGACATCACCATGCGTAAAATAGATAGCCAATGGGAATTTGCTGTATGGCTCAGGAAACTCAAACAAGGGCTCTGTATCAATCTAGAGGGGTGGGATGGGGAGGGGATGGGAGGGAGGCTCAAAAGGGAGGGGATATATGTATACCTATGGCTGATTCATGTTGAGGTTTGACAGAAAACAGAAAAATTCTATAAAGCAAGTATCCTTCAATTAAAAATAAATTAAAAAAAATAAGCTTTTTGTACTAAACTGGGTCCCTCAAGGAAAATACTTATTAATTATAACAGAGAACTAAACATTTATCTAAATGAGAACTATACTACAAAAGTAATCTCCTTAAAAGTAAAAGATAACTTTGTTCCCAAGATAATGCCAATATTCCACACTTTTCACAACTTCAGGCTTCCCTGGTGGCTCAGTGGTAAAGGATCCACCTGCCAAAGCAGGAGACACAGGTTCGATCTCTGATTCAGGAAGATCCCACATGCCGCACAGCAACTAAGCCCAAGCGCCACAACTACTGAGCCTGGGCCCTAAAGCCCGGGAGCCACAACTACTGAGGTCCACACACCCTAGAGCCTGTGCTCCACAACAAGGGAAACCACTGCAATGAGAAGCCTGCACACCGTAATGAAGAGCAGCCCCGACTCGCCGCAACTGGAGAAAAGCCCACACAGGAACGAAGACCCAGAACAGTCAAAAATAAGTTAATAAAATTATTTTTTAAAAAAAGAAAAGAAAATTTCACAACTTCCCTTCAGAAAAGAAGAAATATGTAGTTTATGACCTACAGCTGGGAAAAAACAGTCATTATTTTATGATCTCCAAATATATATACATAATTAATAATAAGTTCTCAAAGATAACCGACCATGTCTTCTTTAAAAAACCCCTTCTCCCTCAGCACCAATGCTGTCCCAGAGTGGTTCTTGCATCTCACTTCTGGTCCCCAGGCTTCTTTCCTTCCCTCTACTCTAGCCATTCTCCAAGGCCATTGCTGAATTTCTCTCCTCTTTCCACGCTTCAGCTACTAGATCTGTACCAACAGCCCGGCACTTCTCCAAGAACATTATCTCCAGCTAAACCTCCATCCATCAAGGACCTCAACAACTCTTTCTTCTTCCTACACACAAACACACTCATATCCTACACTCCAATCAAAATAAGTCACATGGAAGTCTCTATACATAAGTGCCTGATGAACTTCTGTGGCCTGCAGTAGTTTACATGGATCCCTTAGAGCTAAAAGCAGTCAATAAATATCCACTGAAAGAATAAATAAATGAATGAATGAATGCTGTTGTTCTTGTTGTCTACCTGCTAAGTCATGTCTGATTCTTTTGCAACCCCATTGACTGTAGCCCACCAGACTCCCCTGTCCATGGGATTTCCCAGGCAAGAATACTGGAGTGGATTGCCATTTCCTTCTCCAGGGGATTGAACCCTGTCTCCTGCATTGGCAAGCAGATTCTTTACCACTGAGTCACCAGGATACCTGCTGAATGAATTAATAGAATGGGCTTAATTCTCCCCCATACCACATAATCACACTCTAGCTTTCTTCAGAGATCACTTCAAAGCTTTTTTTCATGAAGTAATTTCACCAGTAAAAACTACTGGTCTTTTCCTCTAAAATCCCTTGGCTTCTTATCTTCTATCACATTCAGTATCTTCCTCTCAATAGTATTTCTGTACTTCTTATCTCTGTCACCAGATCTTACATTTTTTAAGGATAGGGTAACTCTCTGAGTAATATAATCTACATATATACCTGGAAAGACAGAGAGAGAGAGAGATTTCCCTAATGGCTGCTTAAGTTTTTAGTTTCCCTACCAAAATTTAAACTCTTTAAAAGCAAAAACTGATGTTTCTTTCTCCTCCACCTGTGCTATACATATTACCCTTAGAATTAGGCACAGTATCTAATAACACATGAAGTGTCACCACACACGTCAAAAACTGTGAAAGTAGTTCAAAAAGATAAGTGTCAAATGTATTTTAGAACACCCATATAGTTTTCCAAAGGGATAAATTTTCACCTAATTTTGGGTGTGTAATTTTTTTTCTATTTAATAAATCAATTCTATATTTCCTCCAAGGTATTAACTCTTAAAGAGCCTAAAAATACTAATTTTTTAATGAAATTACCATGATACCTTACAGTGAGTATACACAAATGTCATTTAAGAACAAATGAATGAGCAAATTAAGGCAAAAATTCTTCCTAGCCAATGGATTACTGATTCTTTTGTGACCCCATGGACTGTAGCCCACCAGAGTCAAACTACAGAGTCAAAACTCCAAAAAGGAGAGAACTAAACAGCAATCTTCTAATATTTCCAATTCCAGATACATTGGCAAGATGAACAGAATTGAATTAATCCCCAAATCTCTCAGTTAAGCTAACAAAGAGACAAAATACAAATGCACATTTGCATTATCAACATCTTGTGGGTAAAAGTTATGAACTGGGATTTATTTCCTGCCTAGGCTTCCCAAGCGTTGAGAACCTCACCTGCCAATGCAGTAGATGTAAGAAACGTGGGTTCCATCCCTGGGTTGGGAAGATTCCCTGGAGGAGGGCATGGCAAGCTACTCCAGTATTCTTGCCTGGAGAAACCAGGAAAGAGGGGCTGTAGCCGGGCTACAGCCCATGAGGTCAAGAGTCAACATGATGGAAGTGACTTAGCATGCACACACACCAAGCCTGCAGTCAAGAATCCTCCAGACACCTTTTCCATAAGTAGCCACAAAGACAATGCTGAATGGTATACAACAAAAGTAATAGGAAACATTTCATTAATGTCATCAACTGGAAGACAAAAAAATGAAAACAATAGTGGAAACAAACAGAAACCAAATAGTAAAATGCCAGCCCTAAATCGAACCACATCAATAACTAAATGTAATTGGTCTGTACACACGTATTTAATTATAGATTATCAAAATGGATTAAAAAACCAAGAACCAACTACATGCCATCTAAAGAAACTCTTTAAACATGGTGGTATAGGTAAATTAAAAGTAAAAACAGTGAAGAGTAAAATTCAACTCTGTTCATAATTACCAAAAACTGTAAATAACACAAATATTCTTCAAGAGTGAATGGATTAACCATGGTATATCCATACAGTGGAATACTGCTTAGAAACAAAAAGAATTATTGATACAACATCAGTGAATCTCAAAGGCATATATGCTAAATAAGCCAATGTCAAAAGGTTACATACTCTATGACTCCATTTTTATGACATTGTGGAAAAGACAAAACTACAATAATTAAGAACAGATCATTGATTGCCAGCAGTTAAGGAAGAGGCAGCAAAATGAAGGAAATTTGGGGGATGATGTAACTGACAAAAACCCAATTTTGGTAGTAGTTATACAAATATATGTATGTTAAAACTCAGAACCATCCACCAAAAAAGTTAATTTTACTGTTAATTTTAAAAATTTATTCAAATAAAGATTAAGTGGATGATCTCCATGAATTGTTCCAGACAATGATTTTGTGTATAAGAAAACAGAGTAGGGTGAAAGGAAAACAGAATGCTGAGTCCTACTGGCATAAAAGCCACTAGTCATAAGAACCTCTTGATGACTGCACAAAATATACAAAGCAAACTCAGTCTTCAGAAATTCACTCCCAGAAGAGGCTAAGAAAACGAGACATTCGTGTCCAAAATGTGTATATTTTAAAATGCCTATGAATGGTTCTTCTTGTCTGTTTCCATATTTTAAACTTTCAAGAAGCTGCCAATTTCTCCTGGCCAAGTGCCACTTGCCCTGCTTGGGGCTACTCAATTTACAAGCACTCCTTTATTCATACCTTATTCTCTCTTAATGATGGGGTCTTTGGCAGTCACAATAAAGACCTTTGCAGGGTGCCGATAGAGCTCCTCACCCGGAAACTACGTTCCTGCGGGACACGGCACACCCCGGACTCGATCCAGACTTGAGGACGCCAGGTCGTCCTCACTAATCGGAAAGCGCCCCAAAAGCGGAGGCCGCCGAGGGTCGGGCCCTGGGGCACTTCTCCCTCCCTTCTCGGAACTGCCCGGTTGCCTGCAGTGCAGCTGGCCGTTTTGAGGACTCCCCCGGCGCGGAGCGTGAGCCTTGCAGGGCTCTGCCCAGGCACCTTGGGCAAGCCCCTTCCTCTCCCAGACAAGAGTGAAGAGGAAACTTTGGGTTAGTTTCCTAGGGAGCTTCCCACCGCCCTCTCGGAGTCTGAAACTTTCCCGGCCTCCTGCGCCAACAGGGAGCCGAGCTCGCCGCTCAGGGTCCCCACCCCCGCGGTCCCTTGCTCAAGGTGAGCCCAGGGGAAACCAACGCAAAACAAGAGGGAGTCCAAAAAATGCAAATGCCGGTCTCTGTCCCCTCCACCCCAAGCAGGCCGCTCGGCCACACTCTGGCCTGCCACTCCCTGTGGTCGCCGTCCGCCCGCCCGCTTCCACCGGGGATAGCAGAGCGCGCGCCGGGGAGGGGCAAATAGGGGTCCGGGAGAGGGTGTGCCCACCTTGAGCTGGGATTTGGACACCTTGCCGCTGTGGTCCAGGTCGAGCGCGGTGAACGCATGCCAGATGCCCTTCAGCAGCTCATCCTTCAAGCTCCCCATGCCTGCGGCGCTGCTCCTCCGGCTGCCGCGACTGCCCCGTCAGCCACTCTGTGCGTCTGAAGCCCCTCAGCCTCTGCCTCCCCCGCCTGCCGAGCGGTCACGTGACCTCGCCAGGCCCGGCCCCGCCAGGCCCCGCCCACTCGGCGCCGGCGGGGGAACTGCGCTCCGCAGCTGGAGCACGGAGTCGCGTGGTCTGCCTATCCCTGCGGGTGGGGACGCCCGGCCTTGTTTCCCGGCTAGGAAGACAGGCGACACCACGCACTCCCCTAGTGCTTCCAAAACCAGCTCGGGCCACTTTTCGGTACTTGCACGCCTTCCAAACAAGAGCCCCTATCCCGAGGAAAAATATGAGGGTAGAGGACAGCAGCCTCCTTGGCTTCAGTACGCGTCCAGCAGCGAAAAAGGGAGCCCTGGTCCTGACCCTAGAAGGGGGTCACAGTCTGAGGAGGCCAGACAAGATCCCCAAAAATTCCCGGGCCAGGGGCTCAAATTCTGGCACAGTTCCTAGTGGGAGAGGACATAGAGCCGGAGGGGGAAGCAGGGAAGGGCCTCGAGGGAAATTGGTTTATTCATTTCGCAAACCGTTTCTTGATGTCTACTGTGTAGTGCACTCCAGGGTCTCAGAGAGGAGGTTTAAGGTGGGTTTAGAAGTCAGAGAGTCAGGCAACATTTTCTAACTCAGTTCACAACTTACAGAGGGTTTGACATTCTGTTTCCTGATATTTCTGTGCTTGTATAATATGAGATCTGGAAGGACCCCAGCAAATTACTCCACCCATCTTACTAATCAGAATGGGTGGACCATTTAAAAGAACCTATCCATGCCCAGAAGAATGTCCTCGTCATTGTAGATGTTCATTTCATATCTGTTAACAGTGATCACTTGAGCTCTTTGGGCTTCAAATTTTCCACATATGAAATGAGCATGGTTGCTCCAGATGTTCTGGAAGGGCTCTGCTAGTGCTAGACAATAACTACTGCTGGCTGACACCAGTCTGATTAAGTCACCAGGCACAGTGCCTTGCATCTCCGATCCAAGACCAAATCTGGACAAAAAGGAGAAAAAAAACAATTACTAAGAATTTTCAAAGGGAAATGGTTCTCAGATGGTTTTATTTTCCTCTTTTATGTTCCTAAATGCATGTATATGCACTTTGTTAAAAGGAAAAGGGTATCATAAGCAAGGGGGATTTGGAGAGAGCAGAAAAGGAAGGAGCTACTTCAGTGAGCTTGAGGCCAAAGGGAACTCGGTAGGGCAGAGGAAGGGATAGCCCAGTTGAAGGGAAGGGGCAGAAGCAGAGGGACTGTCAGTCTCTCACTGGAGGGCACTCGAGCCCCTGCTTCTCCATTTCTCAGGACTTGGCTTTCTCTGCTAGAATCCAGTCTCCATCAGTGATCTTCCCTACTCCAGGTCAAGTCTCCCAGTCAATAAAAACACATGATTTAATTTCTTCACGCAACTCAGCTTTCCCTGGGTAGTGACAAAAAAGAAACCCTCCTAATTCTCAAGGTTCAGATTAACCACTAGATGACACTCCTCCTTCTCTCTGTATCTGGAAGGACCAGAAAGATGTTTCAAAGCTTTTGCTGGGGTGAGGGGTATCACATGACCAGCACATTCTGAACTTTCAAATTTTGACTTCTTCCACAATCCCCAGTCTCATAATCTGAACAAATTTTAAAGCAAAATAATGTCATAGGAACTGTGCTTTAGAACCTAGCAAATTATATTATCTACTGCTGCATCACCAGTTAACCCAAAATTAGGCAGCTTAAAACAATAATAAATATAACCTCATATTTTCATCAATTTCTGGAATTTAGAAGCCATTTAGTTCTATAGTTCTGACTTGAGGACTCTTGAGAGGTTTCAATCAGAATACGGGACTGTAGTCATCTGAAGGGGAGGCCGGTGCTGTAGAAATTACTTGCATCTTGTTTCACCCACATGGACGTGTTCACAAAAGGCCTCAGTTCCTCCCCATATGGGTTTGCCTACAGCTACTTGGATGTCCTCGCAACATGTCAGCTGGCTTTTCCCAGAGGAAGTGATCCAATAAAGAGTGGAAGCTGTAATGTCTTTTATGATCCTACCTCAAAAGTCACGTATCATCACTGTAATAGTCTACTCATTACTCAGGTCAGACCTATTGAAGGTGGGAGGGGAACTCCGAAAGAGCATGAGTATCAGAAGGCAGGGCTTCCCAGGTGGCTCAGCGGTAACGAATCCATCTGCCAATGCAGGAGATGTGGGAACAATCCCCGAGTCTGGAAGATCCTCTAGAGAAGGAAATGGCAACCCACTCCAGTATTCTTGCCTGAGAAATCCCAAGGACAGAGGACAGTGGTGAGCTCCAGTCCATGCGGGTGGCAAGAGTTGGACGTGGCTTAGTAACTAAACAACAATCAAAAGCCAAGAATCACTGGGGCCCATGTTGGAAGTTGGCGACCACACAGATGTAGGGTAGAATCCAAACTCCACCATATTTGCTCACCTGTGAGCAAATATGAAGCTTCATTTCTTCATGTAAAATGGGAAGGCTAATCTTTATCTTGCAAAGCTGCTATAAGGCTTAAATGAGACATCAGTATATATGAGACACAGCACCCTGGTACCTGACAACTGTTGATATTTGGCTCTTGCGGTGGTTTTCTGCTCTGTCAATTTAACTGAACTGAAATTCAGTTCCCCAAACTTCCCTTCCCATTCTGGTTCCGGGATAGGACTGGCCACAAGAGAAATCTGTATAAGATTTGAAAGGAGCAAGTGAAGCAGCAGTGATTGTGCTCCATGGCTGATGCCAAGTAGCAGCTGCAGGCTGTAAACTTTTTACTGACCTGCTGGCACACTGTTGGTGCAGAGCAGCAACTGGTCCCCAGCTCCTCCACCTCCCACCACATCTCCTATTTCAGCTTCTCCTAGCCTCTGCGGCCACCCAACGTAAAAAGCCAATTCACTGGAAAAGACCCTGATGCTGGGAAAGACTGAGGGCATGAGGAGAAAGGGACAACAGAGGATGAGATGGTTGGATGGCATCATCAACTCAATGGAGATGAGTTTGAGCAGACTCTGAGAGATAGTGAAGGACAGGGAAGCCTGGCGTGCTGCAGTCCATGGGGCTGCAGAGTCGGACACGACTGAGCAACAAGCCTCTGGGGCAAGGCACACATGCAGTTCTGTGGTAAAGGCATTAACTTCCTGGGGAAGGTCGCCTGCATCATCAGCGTGAGAGATAGCTATGGGTTCTGCTCTGACCTCACCGGTTCCGGTTTGTCCTTATGAATTCTAGTTTGCCCTCGCTCTCTCCGAGTTCAATCCAAGTTGTCTTCCTGTTAGCTGTGATGACTATCAGTTTCAGGCCCATTTCTGGTTGCAGAGGCTACAGCCTTCCATAGACTTCTTCACCAGCTTTCTTTTGTGATCCCTGGTTAGTTTCCTCTGGTCCTCACAGAGGATCCTCTGATAAGCATGGAGTCTTAACCACTGGACCACCAAGAAATTCCCCCTCATAACTTTTTGAAAGGACCAACCCTACTATTAGCTTGATCTTGTGTTTCTAGCCTCCAGAACCATGAGATAATAAATTTCTGTTATTTCAGCCACCAGTTTGTAGTACCTTCATGGTACTGCTAGCAAATAATAGTGTTGGACAAAAGGTTATAGCTAGCAAAAAGTTTGGCAACACTGTTAACTGACACAAGTAAAACATAGAAAGAGTATCTAATGAAAAATAGTAAGGATATTTAATGATCTTATGTATCTGGCTAAGGAGATTTTCATTCATAATGCTGAAATTACCAACTGGCTTCTTCTATTTGTCTAAGATAAAATACATGAAGGGAGTTGAACTAAAGATGGAATTATTCAATTTGGAAGCTGCATTTAGAGGGACTGTTACAAAGCCAAGATATGCTGGGTTCAAAGATAAAACTGTTTCTAATTCCCAGTTTCTCCTGGTAAAAGACCTTCAAAGCAGGACATAGCCTAAGAGCAAAGATTAAATACAGCACATTTCAAGAAAAGTAGAGGTAAAAATCATCTCAGGATTTTTTTCAGCTCAAGGATCCAGTGCAAGATTGAAAGGTATGCTTCACAGATACTCCCAGTTAGACAAAAAAAAAAAGCTTTAAGACTTTAAAGAGCATCATCTCAGAGCATCCTGACTATAAGATCAAGGAAGCTGCTGCTAAGTCACTTCAGTTGTGTCCAACTCTGTGCAACCCCATAGATGCAGCCCACCAGGCTTCCCCATCTCTGAGATTCTCCAGGCAAGAACACTGGAGTGGGTTGCCATTTCCTTCTTCAATGCATGAAACTGAAAAGTGCAGCTTTCCAGGCTCCTCCATCCATGGGATTTTCCAGGCAAGAGTACTGGAGTGGGAAGATCAAGGAAGAGAGGGGATTATATTTAAGAGACTTCAATGCATTTAATAGAAAATCCACAGTGTTGTTAAGAAAATGATATTGGTAGAAGCACCATCAACTTGGACAGAAAAAAACAGAGATAGTTCAGAATGAAAAGTGGCCTGGGGGAGGGACAGCAATGTTATGTGAACAGGAAGATGACTGAGAGAGCAACCCATTTGCAGACATAGGCTATTTCTTATGCAAAAGGAATAATGACTGACTACAGAACCAAGAACCCAGAGGGAAAAGCCAAGAATTACTGAGAAACACTTCTAAGCAGGACCAGGCCTTAGTCAAGGAATTAAAACATATGCTTGGATGGATTTCAGAACTGCTATGAACCAGTGACTGCTACTTGCCTTTCATCCCTCTCCTCTCCACTTTTTTGAATGGGAATAGTTGTTATAGTTATTCTGTCCCTATATTACCATTGCATATTGCCCAGTGTACAAAAAAGAGCTAACATAGCAGACCTGACTGCTTAACCTTAGAAAGTCTGCATATAAAATTGACCTTTGGGAGAAAAAAGGTTGGCCTTTGGCAGGCAACTGGGAACCTAGATTTCTAGAAGGCTCCCACCATTACTTGATTCGAGTGGCTCTCTATGCCTACTAAACTGTTTGGACAAACAATATGGTTCATGTTGAATATTTGTCTTCTATCTGGGTGTCTATGATTCAGGTACAAGTCAGGCAGAGGCTACCTACTTGATTAACCCTCAATAAAAAACCCTGGGCATTGGGTCTCTAATGAATTTCCTTAGTTGGTGACATTTCACGTGTGTCTTCACAATGCATTTCTGGGGAAATTAAGCACATCTTGTGTGACTCCACTGGGAGAGGCCTCTGGAAGTTGCCCCTAGTTTTCTCTGGGCATTGCTCCATCTGCCTTTCCCCTTTGCTGATTTTGCTCTGAATTCTTTTGTTGTAATAAACCTTAGCCCTGAACATGACTATATGCTGAGTCCTGTAAGTCCTCTTAATGAATTATTGGAATTCACTGGGGGTGGTCTTGGGGATGCCCAACATAGGAAGTAATGGGGCAGATAGCTTGTCTGTTCATTCACAATTCTTCATATGAAGAGGAGTTGCAATTACCAGGATTTTTATGAGATCCTAGACTTCAAGCCAATTCCATCAAAGGCACATGAATTGTGGTAACTGGGATGAGGTGAGGGTTGTAGTAGATGGTCTCCAAGGTGGCTGATAGTAACTCTGTCCCTCCCTATAGAAACATACTGCTCCTCATATCAAGAGGTGAAGTCTGGGACTTGCCGGGTGGTCCAGTGGTTAAGACTCCACACTGCCAATGTAGGGAACCCAGGTTCAGTCCCTGGGCAGGGAACTAGATCCCACATGCCACAGCTAAGAGTTCGCATACTGCAACTAAACATCCCACATGCCGAAATGAAGATCCCGTGTGCCCAACTAACACCCCGTGTAGCCAAACAAACACTAAAAAGAAAAGAGGTGCAGTCTAATGCCTCTCTGCTTGGATATGGGCTGGACTTAGTGACTTGTCTGACATATATGTGCTCAGTCACTCAGCCATGTCTGACCCTTTATGACCCTGTGGACTGTAGCCTGCCAGGCTGCTCTGTCCATGGAGTTTTCTCAGGCAAGAATACTGGAGTGGGTTGCCATTTTCTTCTCCAGGGGAATCTTCCTGACCCAGGGATTGAACCCATATCTCTTGCATCTCCTGCATTGGCAGGTGGATTCTTTACTACTGAGCCACCTGGGAAGACCCTTTGACTTACAGAATGTGTTAAAAGTGGCAGCGTGGGACTTCTGTAGTCATATCATTAAAAACCTACATCTTTCACCCAATTTCTTGGACTTTTACTCTTGAGTATGCTCTCTTGGGACTTACTGTTATGCTATGAGAAGCTCAAGTCACATGGAAAGGCCACATGGAGAGAGGAAACAATGCTGGCCAAACCCCAACTGTTTCAACAATCAAAGACCAGAAATCAGACATGTCAACGAAGGAGCCACCTTGGACATTCTAGTCTCAGCAAATACAACATGGAAAAGAACCAAAACCCCAGACATATGACCCCAGGTAAGCTGTTCCTGCCATCTCCAGCCATTTGAGACAATGTAGCTTAAGGCTCCAGACAGTGGGAAACAAAAGCAAAGGATCCCCTCTGTACCCTGCCCAAACTTCTGACCCACTAAATAATTAGCATAATAAAATGGTCGGTGTTTCATGCCACCATGAAATACCATGGTGGTTTGGGTGGTTTGCTGGGTAGCATTAGATAACTGAACAGCAGGGACAAATGATGTTCCCAAGATGTTTCCTTCCGCTGCCCACTGAATAAGATTCTGGCTTGGCCTACTCAGGACGCTTCCCCTTCCCCTGCCTTTCAAGGAGAGTCCCACTTTCCCAGACCAGCTCCTGAGCTCTTTCTTATAATGGCAAATTAGGAAGAAAGGAAGAGGGAAAAGAGACCACAATGCAGAATTTGGGAGAAGGAGTAATAGCTGAGAAGAAGAAAAGAAAAGCAGTTGTATGTAAAGGCAGTGGGTGGGAAAAGGGGTGATTCTAAGAGATCTCAGGAAAGACTACATAGCCCCATTTGAAAGGTACAGATAAAGGATGTGAAAACTTTCAAAATTAGCTTTGGCTGGGTGGACTGTGTTCTTTCATTCAGGAATACCGTAGTCACAGTTAACGCTTACCTTTCTAAGTGTTACAAATAAGATGGCATTCCCTCTCTTTGGACTGTGTCCCAGGACATCCTGTCTTTTTCTGCTAACTGCAACAAAGGAGAAACACAGGATGGTATGAGTGTAGAGAACACACTGCTCTGCTGGAAACAGGGAAAGTGTCAAGTGAAGAGTGACAATGAGTTTGAGTCCTGAAGGATGAGTTGCAGTGAGCTAGGCAAAAAATGGGAGAAAATTTCCAGACAGAATGAACCCTGTAGATGGAACATAGTTCAGTAATGAAACCCAAGTGAAGACTGGTGTGGCCTGAGTGTGGAGAACAGGGAGACAGTGCTGAGCTGAGAGGAGAAATTAGAGAGGCAACATTGGAAGAATAATAAGCCAAGAGAAACAGCCCTGCCCGTGAGCTCTGTCAAGCTCTTATCTTGGCCGAGACCTGTGTTGAAGAAAAAAATCAGTCAACAGTCAATCTAAGAAAGAAATGGAAGGGACTTCCCTGGCATTCCAGTGGTTAAGACTCAGTTCTTCCCAACGTATATATCCATTGACAGATGAATGGGTAAAGAAGTTGTGGTACATATATACAATGGAATATTACTCAGCCATAAAAAGGAACAAATTTGACTCAGTTCTAATGAGGTAGATGAACCTAGAGCCTGTTAAACAGAGCGAAGTAAGTCAGAAGGAGAAAAACAAATATCATATGTTAATGCATATATATGGAATCTAGAAAAATGGTACTGATATACCTATTTGAAGGGCAGGAATAAAGATGCAGACATAGAGAACAGATTTGTGGACACAGCAGGGAAGGAAGGGTAGGACGAATTGAGAGAGTAGCATTGAAACATATACATTTCCATGTGCAAAACAGAGAGCTAATAGGAATTTGCTGTGTAACACAGGGAGTTCAATCAGATTCTCGGTGACAGCCTAGACGGGTGGCATAGGGTAGGATGTGGGAGGGAGGTTCAAGAGGGAGGGGACACGTGTAATTATGGCTGATCCACCTTGTATAGCAGAAACCAACACACCATTGTAAAGCAATTATTCTCCAATTTAAAAATATTTTTTAAATGGTATCCTCTCTCAAAAAAAATAAATAAAAAGACTCCATGCTTTCATGAGTGCCTCCTGCAGGAGGCACAGGTTTGATCCCTGGTCAGGGAATGGCACAGCCCAAAAAAGAAAAAAAGAGGTGGAAGATTTTATTCAAGCCTACCTGAAGATTATAATGCAGGAAGCAGTCTTTCAGAAAGCTCTGAGGACTGTTCTGCCCGTTAGAGGTCAAAGCACAGCTATATAAGTTTTCGAGACAAAGGGTTTTATATCAGAAGATACACTGACAGTGGCCACAATCAGATCTGCACATACAAAGTGAGTCATCATGACCCCTTATAAGATGAAGATGGAAAACATTCTCCTAAGGAGGTCTGGGTAATACAGATGCAAGGAGAAGGAGAAGGCCCAAACAGATGGAGAGAAATTTTATGTTTAAATTTTCCTTACCTTGCCATAAAATATGAATTTTATTTCATCACCTAAATGCCCTGTAATCAGTGGGTACAATCTAGAAGCAAAAAGCAGAAATGCTGAGCAACTGTGCCTGACGTTGGCAGATCTGCGAGTGGTGTCCAGCCCTCAGCCACAAGGCCGCTGATAGCATCTTTGTGACTGCCGTCACCCCACAGCTTCCTGAAAGGAAGCTTCTGGTTCCATGGGAAGTTTCATAAACCGATGCCAGGATTTACATTCTCAGAACCAGGACAAATTACAGTCTCTTTAGCTGGTAAAATCAGCTCTCGGGGGTTATTGTGAGGATCAAATAAAATTAACAGCTGTGAAAGTGAGTGTGGCATAGTCCCTAAAGCCTGTCCAAACGGGATGGACCATCATGATAAACAGGAAGGAGGAAAATAATGGAGTTCTGATGCCAGCAAGAACAAAATCCTCTGAGGCCTTAGGGTTCGGTGGCTTGCTCAAGGTGAAGAAGCAGCAAAATCTAATCTTTTAACTGTAGGAGCTAAAAGCTTCTCTGACATCACCAGCTGAGGCTCAGGCTGAATCCCGTGCTCCACAGAAAATCCTTACTTAATCATCTTCCACTGAGACCGAGACCAGATCTACTGCCCCATGGAATAGATCCATGTATGAAAAGTCCATGTCAGCCTGACCCATTAAGAATAGGGATGAGGGTAGAGTCGAGAGAAGCTTCACAGACATGGAGATTGGGTCTTTTTTTTTTTTAATTTTATTGACCTACAGTTGATTTACAGTACTGTGCCAATCTCTGCTATACAGCAAAGTGACTCAGTTATATACATATATAATTCTTCTTTTATAGTCTTTTCCTTTATGGTTTATCACAGGATATTGAACATAGCTCCCTGTGCTATACATTAGAACCTTATTGTTTATCCATTCTAAATGCAGTAGCTTGCATCTGCCAACCCCGAACTCCCTGTGCACCCCTCTTCTTACCTGCGTCCCCTCTCCCCTTTGGCAACTACAGGGCTGTTCTCTAT
Source organism: Redunca redunca (assembly GCA_006410935.1). Classification (NCBI taxonomy): domain Eukaryota; kingdom Metazoa; phylum Chordata; class Mammalia; order Artiodactyla; family Bovidae; genus Redunca; species Redunca redunca. The sequence continues at coordinate 26,360 of SJYQ01005459.1, forward strand.
ATGTCTGTTTCTGTTGTGTAGATAGGTTCATTTGTGCCATACATTTAGATTCCATATATAAGTGATATCATATGGTATTTCTGACTTACTTCACTTAGTACAATACTTACATCATACTATGTTGCTGTAAATGGCATTATTTCATTCTTTTTTATGGCTGGGTAGTATTCTATTGTGTATATGTACCACATCTTTATCCAGTCCTCTGTCAATGGACATTTACGTTATCTCCATGTTTTGGCTACTGTGAATAGTGCTGCTATGAACATAGGGGTGCACTCTAAATTATAGTTTTGTCTGGGTATATTCCCAGGAGTGGGATCACCAGATCATAGGTAACTCTATTTTTAGTTTTCTGAGGAACTTCCATACTCTTTTCCATAGTGGCTGCCCCAATGTATATCCCCACCAACAGAGTAGGAGGGTTCCTTTTTCTCCACACCCTCTCCAGCATTTATTATTTACTTTTTTGTTTTAATGATGGCCATTCTGACTGGTGTGAAGTGGTACCTCATTATAGTTCTGATTTTCTTTTCTCTAATACTTAGTGATGTTGAGCAGCTTTTCATGTGTCTACTGGCCATCTGTATGGCTTCTTTGGAGAAATGTCTATTCTGTCCATTTTTCCAAGGGTTGTTTGGTTTTCTGTTGTTGAGTTGTATGAGCTGTTTGTGTATTTTGGAGATGAAGCCCTCGTCGGATGTGGAGACTGAGTCTTGAGAATTAGTGAAAGTTCATAGATAGCTAAAGAGGAGATAGGGCATTCCAGAACGAGCTGCATGTGCAAAAATAGAAAAGCCAAAAAAAAAAAAAGGATGGTGCTTTGGCTATATGATATCATGATTTATAACAAATACACATTTAATCTTGTCCCATTCTGGCACACGGAGAAGGAAATTGCAACCCACTCCAGTATTCTTGCCTGAAGAATCCCGTGGAGTGTGGAGCCTGGTGGGCTGCTGTCCGAGGGGTCGCAGAGAGTCGGGCACAATTGAAGTGACATAGCATGCATGCATGCATGCATTGGAGAAGGAAATAGCAACCACTCCAGTATTCTTGCCTGGAAAGTCCCAGGGACAGAGGAGCCTGGTGGGCTGCTGTTCGAGGGGTTGCACAGACGTGGACACGACTGAAGTGACTTAGCAGCAGCAGCAGCCTTCTGGCACAAGCTCCTGAAACCCTTAGAAATTCCTAAGAGCTGACAGCCATAACTGTGTCTTTTCTTATGTTAATGAGGTAACTTTTGTAAAGAACCTAAGGATATGGGCTCCCTGCCAGAGGAACCAACCATTTAATTGGAGAGTTGTAACTTGGAGTCCCACCCCTTTTGACCTCTGGGGACAGGAATGGGGTTAGAGAATGAGCTCAATCATCAATGGCCAATGGTTTAATCAATTGTTCCCATGTAATAGCCTTCCTATTTGGAACCAGTCTGTTTTTCTACGTCCAGTTCTTTTTTTTTTTTTTAATTCCTTTTATTTATTTATGTGGCTGCACCAGGTCTTAGTTGTGGCATGCGGGATCTAGTACCCTGACCAGGGACTGAACCGGGGCCCCTGCATTGGAAGCATGGTGTCTTAGCCCCTGGACCATCAGGGAAGTCCCTCCACGTCCAGTTCTAACTGTTGCTTCCTGACCTGCATATAGGTTTCTCAAGAGGCAGGTCAGGTGGTCTGGTATTTCCATCTCTTTCAGAATTTTCCACAGTTTATTGTGATCCACACAATCAAAGGCTTTGGCATAGTCAATAAAGCAGAAATAAATGTTTTCCTGGAATTCTCTTGCTTTTTCCAGGATCCAGCGGATGTTGGCAATTTGATCTCTGGTTCCTTTGCCTTTTCTAAAACCAGCTTGAACATCTGGAAGTTCACGGTTCATGTATTGCTGAAGCCTAGCTTGGAGAATTCTGACCATTACTTTACTAGCATGTGAGATGAGTGCAATTGTGTGGTAGTTTGAGCATTCTTTGGTATTGCCTTTCTTTGGGATTGGAATGAAAACTGACCTTTTCCAGTCCTGTGGACACTGCTGAGTTTTCCAAATTTGCTGCCATATTGAGTGCAGCACTTTCACAGCATCATCTTTCAGGATTGAAACAGCTCCACTGGAATTCCATCACCTCCACTAGCTTTTTTCATAGTGATGCTTTCTAAGGCCCACTTGACTTCACATTCCAGGATGTCTGGTTCTAGGTGAGTGATCACACCATGGTGATTATCTGGGTCGTGAAGATCTTTTTTGTACAGTTCTTCTGTGTATTCTTGCCACCTCTTCTTAATATCTTCTGCTTCTGTTAGGTCCATACCATTTCTGTCCTTTATCGAGCCCATCTTTGCATGAAATGTTCCCTTGGTATCTCTAATTTTCTTGAAGAGATCTCTAGTCTTTCCCATTCTGTTGTTTTCCTCTATTTCTTTGCATTGATCACTGAGGAAGGCTTTCTTATCTCTTCTTGCTATTCTTTGAAACTCTG
>SJYQ01005459.1:44061-67525 GCA_006410935.1 Redunca redunca
CTCCAATACTTTGGCCACCTCATACGAAGAGTTGACTCATTGGAAAAGACTTTGATGCTGGGAGGGATTGGGGGCAGGAGGAGAAGGGGACGACAGAGGATGAGATGGCTGGATGGCATCACGGAATCGATGGACGTGAATCTGAGTGAATTCCGGGAGTTGGTGATGGACAGGGAGGCCTGGCATGCTGCGATTCATGGGGTCGCAAAGAGTCGGACACGACTGAGCGACTGAACTGAACAGCATGCTAGCTTTGGGCTCCATTTTAATTTCTGCCTCCTAGAAATTTCCCTTTCTTGCTTTCAAGCTGCCTTGGTGATATCATTCTGTTTCATGGTCTTAAAATACCATCTATACCCTGAAACAACTTGAAAATTATATATCCACAACAGACCTCTCCAAACCTGCATATTCAGCTGTTCCTTGATATCTCATGTGTATGTCCAACAGAAATCTCAAGCTTAAAATTCCAAATTGGAATAACTAACAGTTCTACTAACCCTGCCCCTCCTCTAGTCTTCTGCTTCTCAGTAACTAACATCCTTCCAGGTGCTCAGTTTGAAAACCTCGGTCACCCTGAACTGTCTGTCTCACACCTGCATACAACACCACCAGCAAATCCTCTCAACTCTGCTTTCAGAACATATCCAGAAACCAATCAATTCCTCCTGTCTCCATCACTAACACCTAGGTCCAAACCGCCATGTGGTCTTGCCTCAATTTCTGAAATAACTTTCAATTCAGTGGTGTTGGACTTTCACTTTGGTGCCCTCAGTGAACTTCAGCTCCTATATTCATGTCCTTGAATGGTTCCTCCCTTCAAATCAAAGTTGGCCCTGTACCTGCTTTAAACAAAGAAAATGTGGCAAAACTGACACTGAGCCAAAGTCTTTAGAAGGCCTGCCAGCTTTTACTCCTACGCTTCTGGAAGTCCTGCACCGCCACATAAGGAGTTTGGCTACCCTCTTAAAGAGGCCACATGAAAAGAGGGAGAGGCTACCAGACCATCTGGAGGTGAACCAAGGAATTCAGCCAACAGCAGGAGCCAAGCTGCCCCAGACCTGCAGCCCCAAGTGTTGTTACAGCCAGAGCCTGGCTGTTTGTGAACACATGTGAGTGAAGGAGCCACATGGGACATTTCAGGCCCAGCAGAAATTGGTAGTCCTGCTGTGCTTTGGCCAAATTCCTGGCCCACAGAACCATGAGTGACAATAAAAGTTTGTTGCTTCAGTCACTAAGTGATGGGGTGGTTTATTTTGCCCCACATACAATTTAAACTCTAGCATCCCTGCTTCCTCCTTCACAGGGCACCCCTCCCCACCCCTTCAGCTGTTATCCAAACAACAGCAGGAGAGATCCATCCAAAATCTAAACAAGGCCCTGTCACTCCTCCGCTCAGAATCCTCCAGTGCCTCTCATCTCACTCAGAGTAAAAACAAAATCTTTAAAACAGTCTTCAAGGTCTCAGAGGGTGGAAGACTAGGGCCAGTGGGCCAGACCCTTGTACTACAGAAAAAAAAAAAGGACTTCGACACTTTTTAAAGGTTGTCAACTGAGCGACTGAACTGAACTGAACTGAACTAACATTTTTAAAGGAAAAATATGTGATAGAAACCATATGTGGCCTGCAAAGCTTCACATATTTACTATCTGGCTCTTTGCAGGAAAGTCTGCCAAACCCTGCCTGTCACAGTCTGGCTCCTTGATGACTTTGGTCACTCCCTTTGCTCATCTAGCTCCAGGCCAACTCCTTGATAAGTCTGTAGTTACTCCACAGCCAGGCATGCTCACGCCCTGAGGCCTTTGCTCCTGCTCTCTCCTTCGACCCTTTCTTCCCCAGCTAACTCTTCTACCTTCCTCAGGTCTTTACTCAAATGACCTTCTCAGAGGGGCCTTATCTGACCATGTTATTTAAAGTTACAATCCCCCTGCATGCACGCCCTAACTCTCTCAGCTTTATTTTCCCTTATATCACATATCACCAACATATACTTTTATCTTTTTGTTGTCATTGCTTATTTCTTATATTCTCCAAAAGAAGAGTAAACAGCATGTGGACAGAAACCTCTGCTTTTCACTGATACATTCTCAGTGCCTAACCCTATTCCTGGTGCATTGTCAGTACTCAATATATATTTCATGAATGCCCTTATGAGTCACAAAAACCACCACTGTCTTCTGTTTTCTGTGTAGCACTTGCTCTAAATGCCATATTTAGGGGTTTACCCACCAACTCATGACAGTGGGAACTGCAGAAACAGGCTTAACAGATATCAACTATCCAATGTAATATTTTAATCAATAAACAAATATACCTCCCATGCACCTTTCAAAAGAAGGAATGGGGATTGAGGAGGTAGAAACACAGTTAAGTTGACAATCTTCTCAAGAATTTTTGCTGTGAATAGAAATGGAGAAATGGGATGACTGTGAGAGTAAATATGATCTAGGGAGGGTTAAAAATGGGGATACGAGGCATAAATCAGATTAACACAATCAGTAGCATAGTAGAAAGTTCAATTCAGTGCAGTCGCTCAGTCATGTCAGACTCTTTGCAACCCCATGGACTGCAGCATAGGAGAAAGGAGGGGATTAAAGAAGTAGACTACTTGGTGAGATGAGAGCAACAAGATGTAGAGCGTGAAGAAGAGGTTGACTGGTTATGGGCAAGATCTATCTTTTCTAGAACAGAACGGAAGAAGGAGCAGACTGCAATAGAGCTGCCTTGTGGATGGGAAGACGAGGGAGCTCACATCTCCTGCTTCACCTTCGTGAATGAAGTGTGGGAGGTGAGGCTATCAGCTGAAACTAAGGGGTGAGCAGGATACTGGAAGTTTGAGAAGAGAGAAAAGTTAGGGAACTTACTAGAGAAAAGTGAAAGGACAGCCAGGCAGTTGTTGAGGGACCATCTGGAGTCTGTAATCACATATTTAAACAAAAGCAGTCAGCCCAGTTGATGATTTCTCTTAAGCAATATCCAGCTAGTTGGTTGCAGGTGCAGAAAAGACAATTGTTGTTCAATCGCTAAGTTGGTCCGACTCTTTGTGACCCCATGGACTGCAGCATGCCAGGCTTCCCTGTCCTTCACTATCTCCTGGAGCTTGCCCAAATTCATGTCCATTGAGTCAGTGATGCCATCCAGCCATCTCATCCTCTGTTGACTCCTTCTCCTGCCCTCAATCTTTCCCAGCATCAGGATCCCTTCGAATGAGTTGGCTATTTGCATCAGGTAGCCAAAGTATTGGAGCTTCAGCTTCAGCATCAGTCTTTCCAATGAATATTCAGGACTGGTTTCCTTTAGGATTGATTAGTTTGATCTCCTTGCTGTCCAAGGGACTCTCAAGAGTCCCAAACTCATGTCCATTGAGTCAGTGATGCCATCTAACCATCTCATCCTCTGTCGTCCCCTTCTCCTCCTGTCCTCAATCTGTTGAGTTCAAACAGAGTGATCATAGTAAGGCAGGGGCTACGATTGTGTGGTCTTCAGACCAGCAGCATCAGAATTATTGAAAACTGGTAAGAAAAGTAAAGTCTCAGTCTTCATTAAAGATGTCCTAAATCAGAAACTCAGAAGGTAGGGCCCAGCAGTTTGTGTTTTATCAAGCCCTTCAGGTGACCCTGACGCTACTCCCTGTCAAGTTTGAGCAGCACTGCAATAAAGAGAAAGAACAAGCAACTTCCCTGGTGGTCCAGCGGCTAAGACTCTGTACTCCCAATCCAGGGAACCCAGGTTTGATCCTTGGTCAGGGAACTAGATCCCACACGCCGCAACTAAGAGTTAGCATGCTGCAATTAAAAGATTCACATGCCACAATTAAGATGCTGCGTGCCCCAACTAAGACCTGGCGCAGCCAATAAATTTTTTTTTTAAGGCAAAGAACAAAGAGACCTGAGGGTGTTTATAAGGGAACAATTAAATGGCAGATTAGAGAGTCTAAACTGGAAAAGAAAGGAAGTGAGGGCATGAAGGACTGACCAATAATGATAAAGTAGTGGGGATCAGTAGCTTAGAATATAATGCAAATAACCATAGTATGGTATATTCATTTTCTATTGCTGCCATTACACACTACCAAAAACTAAGTGGCTTGGAAGGTTTCCTTGGAGGCTCTGTGGTAAAGAACTCGCCTGTCAATACGTGAGACACGTGTTGGATCTCTGGGTCAGGAAGATCCCCTGGAGAAGGAAATGGCAACCCACTCCAGTATTCTTGCCTGGGAAATCCAGGCTCCTATGCAGAGGAGCCTGGCAGGCTACAATCCAGGGAGTCACAAAGAGTCAGACACTACTTAGCAACTAAGCAACAATAAAGTGGCTTGAAATAGCACCCACTGATTATCTCATAGTTCTGTGGGTCAGAAGTACCAGTACAACATGGCTCAGCTGGGTCATCTGCTCAAAGTATCAAAAAGGCTGAAATCAGGGTGTTGGTTGGACTGCATTCCTCACAGGAGATTCTAAGGAAAAAATCTGCTGAGATTATATAGGTTGCTGACTAAATTTAGTTCCTTGAGGTAGGAGGTATGCAAGGCAAAATAGGAAAACTTTTGAAGTCACCTCCTCCCGCAGGCACACAAGTATTTACAGAGCAACTATCTATGAGAACATGCTGATGATCAGAAGAACAGATTTTTCACCACTAAAGATACAAAGTGGTGGGCTTCCCTGGTGGCTCAGATGGTAAAGAATCTGCCTGCACTGCAGGAGACCCGGGGTCAGGAAGATCCCTTGGAGAAGGAAAGGGCAACCCACCCCAGTATTCTTGCCTGGAGAATTCCATGGACAGAGGAGCCTGGCAGACTATAGTCCATGGAGTCCGTGGAAAGAGTTGGACATGACTGAGCAACTAACACTTTCACTTTCTTTCCAAGATATAAAGAAGGAACTATGATGAGATAGGTAGGAGGGGTGGAGGCACAGTACAGTCAAGACCCACACCCCAGGGAAGTGACCCACAAAGGGAAGGATCATCACAATTGCAGAGGTTCTCCCCAGGGAGTGAAAGGTCCAAGCCACATATCAGGCTCCAGAGGTCCTGTACCAGAAAGATGCAAGGCTTGTGTACAAAGAACCAGAAAACTGTGGGCACCAGAAACTCTGTTCTCAAAGGGCACGTGCAAATTCTCACAAGCTTCAAGCTCCCAGGCAGAGGCAATAATTTTAAAGGATCTTGAGTCAGATCCACTTGCTAACCTCGGAGAGCCTCCTGGAGAGGCAGGAGGCAACTGGAACTCCCCCTGGGGACACAGATTCTGACCACCACCAATTCTGGGAGATTGTTTTATCATGCAGACACTAGTCTGGCAAGTGATTTTTTGGTGTACTCTCTCTAGTTTATTAGCCCTGTGAAACTACCCACCCACCAGCTGGCCAGCTCCAGTCCTAGGGACTGCCCCCCCAATCCCAAGACCACATAACCTGCCCCACCAGGTCCTACCCCCACAGTCAGCAGGTTGGCACCAGCCCCAGGCCACCCCAGGCCATGCAGCCAGTCACACAGGACTCATCTCTCCTACCACTGAGATTATACAGCCCACACAGGGGCTACCCCTAGAGCATTCAGTTCTGGTGACCAGAGGGGAGCGTGCTGCTGGGCCCCATAGGACGTCTACATAAGAACAGTTCACCAAGAATGGAAAATATTACCAACCTACCCAATACATAGAAATAAACACAGAGAATTAGACAAAATGAAGAACAGAGGAATAAGTTTCAAGCTAAGGAATAAAACAAAATTCTAGAAGAGCTAAGTGAAATGGAGATAAGCAATCTGGGTAGATAAAGAATTCAAGATAATGATCATAAAGATGCTCAGTGAACATGATGAGAAGTATAACAAAGACTCAGAAAATATAAAGGAACAAACAATAACTGAATAAAAAATACACTAGAAAAAATCAATAGATTAGATGACACAGTGAGCTAGATCAACAAACTAGAGGAGGAGTAGAAATTACCCAAGCCAAAAAGAAAAAAAAAACTTTTTTAAATGAGGATAGTTTAAGAGACCTCTGAGACATCATCAAGTGTATGAACATTTGCTTTCAGGATTCCCAGAAGAAGAGAGAAAGGGGGCAGAGAATTTATTTGAAGAAATAATACCTGGAAATTTTCCTAACCTAGGGAAGAAAACAGGTCCAGGAAGTCCCAAACAAGATGACCTAAAGAAGGTCACCAAGTCACATTACAACTAAAATGGCAAAAATTAAAGATAAAGAAAGAATTTTTAAAGCAGCAAGAGAAAAAGCAACTAGTTACATGAGAACTATCATAGAGCTATCTACATGAGAACTATCATAAAGCTATCAGCTGACTTTTCGACAGAAACTTTGCAGGCCAGAAGGGAGCTGCCTGACATATTCAAAGTGATGAAAGATAAAAACTACAAGAATACTCTAGCCAGCAAGGCTATCATTCAGATTTGCAGGAGAGATAAAAGAGTTTCACAGACAAGCAAAAGCTAAAAGAGTTCAGCAGCACTTAACTGGCTTCACAAGAAATATAAAAAGGACTTCTCTAAGCAGAAAAGACCACAAACAGAATTATGAAAATTACAAAAGGAAAAATCTCATTGGAAAAGGTAATTATACAGTAAAAGTAGTAGATCAAAACTTACAAAGCTAGTAGGAAGGTTAAAAGATAAAAGTAGTAAAATCTCCTATATCCACAATAAGTTATTAGAGGAAATGATATGCAAAACAAAAATATATAAAATATGATATCAAAACGGGGGTATAAAATGCAGGGTTGTTAGAATGTGCTCAAACTTAGATTACCAACTTAAAATAACCATGTATGTTTAAAGGTGGTTATATATTAATATGAACCTTATGGTAACCGTAAAACAAAAACTTAGATACACATACACAGAAGAGAATGGAATCCAAACATAATGGTCATCAAATCAGAAGGGACAAGAGCGAAAGAAGGAAGGAACAAAAAAGAACTATAAAAACAATCAGAAAATAATTAACAAAATGTCAGTAAGTATATAACCTTTGACTATATGGATCACAACAGACTTTGAAAAATTCTTAAAGAGATGGGAATACCAGACCACCTTATGTGTCTCCTGAGAAATCTGTATGCAGGTCAAGAAGCAACAGTTAAAATTGCACATGGAACAAAGGACTGGTTCAAAATTGGGAAAGGAGTACAGTAAGACTGAATACTGTCGCCCTACTTATTTAATTTATATGCAGAGCACATCATATGAAATGCTGGGCTGGATGAATCACAAGCTAAAATCAAGATTGCTGGGAGAAATATCAATAACCTCAGATGAGGTTATATGCAGACAACATCACCCTAATGGCAGAAAGTGAAGAAGAATTAAAGAGTGTCTTGATGAAAGTGAAAGAAGAGAGTGAAAAAGTTGGCTTAAAACTCAACATTCAAAAACTAAGATCATGGCATCCAGTCCCATAACTTCATGGCATCCAGTCCCATAACTTCATGGCAAATAGAAGGGGAAAATGTAGAAGCAGTGACAGATTTTATTTTCTTGGGCTCCAAAATCACTGGACAGTGACTGCATCCATGAAATTTAAAGATGCTTGCTCCTCAGAAGGAAAGCTATGATACACCTAGGCAATGTATTAAAAAGCAGAGACATCACTTTGCCAACAAAGATCTATCTAATCAAAGCTATGTTTTTTCCAGTAGTCATGTACAGATGTGAGAGTTGGACCATAAAGAAGGCTGAGTGCCAAAGAAATGATGCTTTCTAATTGCAATGCTAGAGAAGATTCTTGAGAGTCCCTTGGACTGAAAGGAGATCAAACCAGTCAATCCTAGGAAATCAACCCTGACTATTCATTGGAAGGACAGTTACTAAAGCTGAAGTTTCGATACTTTGACCACCTGATGAGGAGAGCCAACTCATTGGAAAAGACCCTGATGCTGGGAAAGATTGAAGGCAAAAAGGGGACAGCAGAGAATGAGATGGTTAGATAGCATCAGCAACTCAGTGGACATGAATTTGAGCAAACTCTGTAGAGGACAGAGGAACCTGGCATGCTACAGTCCATGGGGTCACAGAGTTGGACATAAGATAGCGACTGACAACAACCACCACATACCTATCAATAATTACTTTAAATGTAAATGGACTATATACTCCAGTCAAAAGACATAGTGTGACTAGATAGATAAAACACAAGACCATATACATATTGCCTACAAAAGACTCACTTCAGATCTAAAAACACACACAGAAAGAAAAGTGAGATGATTGGGTAAAGATATCCCATGCAAACAGAAACAAAACAAAAAATCTACAGTAGCAATACTTAAACAAAATAAATTTTAAAACAAAGACTATAACAAGAGACAAAGAAGCACATTACCTCATGAGAAAGGGACAGATCCAAGAAGAAGACACAACCATTGTAAATACATATGTGCCCAGCATCAACATAGGTGCACCAAATATATACAGCAAATATCAATAAGAATAAAGGGAAATTTTGACAGTAACACAGTAATAATAGGAGACTTTAACATCCCACTTACATCAATAGATTATCCACAAAGAAAATTATTAAGGAAACTGTCACTGTTTGCAGATGATATAATACTATATATATAGAAAGTTCTAGATGCCACCAAAAAACTTTTAGAACTAATAAATGAATTTAGTAAGATAGCAGGATACAAAATTAATATACAGAAATCAGTTACATTTCTGTACAATAACAACAAAATCTAAGAAATACAAATTAATAAAACAATCCCATTTACAATTACACCAGAAAGAATAAAACACCTAAGAATAAATCTAATCAAGGAGGTACAAGATCTATACTTGGAAGACTGTAAGACACTGATGGATTTAACGTAATTCCTATCAAAATACTAATGGCATTTTTCACAGAACTAGAACAAATAATTACAAAATCTGTATGGAAACACAAAAGGCCCCAAAGAGCCAAAACAATCTTGAGAAAGAGGAACAAAGCTGGAGGTATCATGCTCCCTGCTTTCAAACTATAGTACAAAACTACAGTCATCAAAACAGTGTGATTCTGGCATAAAAACAGACATATAGATCAACGGAACAAAATAGAGAGCCCAAATATAAACTCACACTGACACGGGCAGTTAATCTACAATCCCAGGTGGTGCTAGTAGTGAAGAATCTGAATACCAATGTAGGAGACCTAAGAGATGGGGGTTTGGTCCATGGGTTGGAAAGATCCCCGGTAGAAGGAAATGGCAACCCATTCCAGCATTTTTGCCTGGAAAATTCCAAGGACAGAGGAGACTGGCAGACTACAGTCCATGGGGTCACAAGGAGTTGGACACAACTGAAGCAACTTAGCACAGCACAACATACAACAAAGGAGGCAAGAATATACAATGGGGGAGAGACCTTTTCTTCAACAAATGTTGCTGGGAAAACTGGACAGCTACATGCAAAAGTATCAAACTGGACTACTCTCTTATACCATGCACAAAAAAATTCAAAATGAATCAAACATTTAAATATAAGAACTGAAACTTTTATAAAACTCAGAGAAGAAAATACTACCAATATATTCTTTGATACAAATAGTAGCGATAATTTTTCAGATATCTCGCCTCCAACAAGAGAAACAAAAGCAAAGATAAATGAGAGTACATCAAACTAAAAAGCTTGTACACCGAGAAGGAAATGATCAACAAAATTAAAAGACAGAAGGAATTCCCTGGTAGTCCAGAGGTTAGGATTCTGTGCTTTCACTGCCATGGCCCTGGGTTAAATTCCTGGTCAGGAAACTAAGATTCTGCAAGCCACATGGCACAGCCAGAAATAAAAAATGAAAAGATAGACCCTTGAATGGGAAAACATACTTGCAAATGATATATCCTATAACGGATTCATATCCAAAGTAAAGAACTCCTGCAATTCAATATAAATAAAACCAAACAACCCAATTAAAAAATGGACAGGGGCTTCCCTGGTGGCTCAGTAGTGAAGAAGCCATTTGCCAGTGCAGGAGATGAGCCCTGTTCTGGGAAGATCCCACATGCCTTGGAGCAACTTAGCCCATGCAACACAACTATTGAGCCTGCGCTCTGGAGCCAGCAAGTTGCAGCCACTGAGTCCACGTGCCCTACAGCCTGTGCTCCACAAGAAAAGCCACTGCAACGAGAAGCCCACAACTAGGAAGCTCGGGCTTTCTAAACTAAGCTAAACTAGAGCACAACTAGAAAGTGGGCCCCATCTCTGCAACTAGAGAAAAGCCCTCACAGAAGCAAAAACCAGCACAGCCAAAAGAAAAAAAACAACAACAAGCAGAGGACCCGAACATTTCTCCAAAGAAGACATACAGATGGCTGACAGACACATGTGAAGATGCTCAGTATCACTCATCATCGGGGAAATGCAAATAAAAGCTACGAAATATCACTTCACAACTTTCAGAATGGCTAGTCAAAAAGATAACAAGTGTTGGTGAGGATGCTGAGAAAAGGCGGACTGCTGGTAGGAATATAAACTGATGCAGTCTTATGGAAAACAGTATGACGTTTCCTTAAAAAATCAAAAATAGAACTACTATGCATGTGTGCTAAGTCACTTCAGTCGTGTCCAACTCTTTGCAACCCCATGAACTGTAGCCCACCAGGCTCTTCTGTCCATGGGATTCTCCAGGCAAGAATACTGGAGTGGGTTACCATGCCCTCTCCCACAGATTCTTCCTGACCCAGGGATCAGTCTTATGTCTCTTATATCTCCTGCACTGGCAGGCGGTTCTTTACCACGAGCACCACCTGGAAAGCCCAGAGCTACCACACAAGACAGCAATTCCATTTCTGGGTATTTTTTTCAAACAAAACAAAAACACTAATTTGAAATGATATATGTACCCTCATGTTCACTGAAGCCTTATTAACAATAATCAACATAATGAAAGCAACTTAAGTGTTCACTGATTGATAAGTGGATAAATAAGATGTGATATATATATTATATATACACTCAACCATAAAAAAGAATGAAACTTTCCCTCTGTGACAGCATGGATGGATCTAGAGGGTACTATGCTAACTAAAATCTCAGACAGAGAAAGACAAATACCATAGGATTTCACTTATATGTACGATCTAAACAACAAAACAAAGGAGCAAACATAAAAGAGAAACAGACTCATAGATATGAGAACACACTGGTGGGTGCCAGTGGCTAGGTGGGGTAGGGGTGGCATGAAATAGGTGAGGAACATAAAGAGGCACAAACTTTCAGTTATAAGATAAATAGGTCATAGGGATGTAATATTCAGCATGAATATCATCAATATTTTAATAACTTTGTAGAGTGACATGGTAATTAGATTTATCATAGTGATCGTCTTGTATAAAAATATCACATCACTATGCTCTACACCTGAAGCTGATATCATATTGTAAGTCAATTACACTTCAATGTCAAAAAAAAAAACAAAAAAAAAAACACCTCAGGGACTTGCTGGTGGTCCAGTTAAGATTCCACGCTTCGACTGCAGGGGCCACAGATTCAATCCCTGGTCAGGAAAGTTCTGTATGCCACAGAGAACAGCCAAAAAAACCAAAACAACAACCAACTCAGTTTCATATGGTTGAAGGACTCAGGTCCCCATTCCTTACTAGCTGTCAGGCAGGAGCCTCTATAACTTCTTTTTTTTTGTTTTTTTTGCTTCATTTCTTTTGTTTTTTGTTTTTTCCTTTTTTTAATATAAATTTATTTAATTGGAGGCTAATTACTTTACAGTATTGTATTGCTTTTGCCATACATCAACATGAATCTGCCACGGGTGTACACGTGTTCCCAATCCTGAACCCCCCTCCCACCTCCCTCCCCATACCATCCCTCTGGTTCATCCCAGTGCACCAGACCCAAGCATCCTGCATCCTGCATCGAACCTGGACTGGCGATTCATTTCATATATGATATTATACATGTTTCAATGCCATTCTCCCAAATCATCCCGTCCTCGCCCTCTCCCACAGAACCCAAAAGACTGTTCTATACATCTGTGTCTCTTTTGCTGTCTCATATACAGGGTTATTGTTACCGTCTTTCTAAATTCCATATATATGCATTAGTATACTGCATTGGTGTTTTTCTTTCTGGCTTACTTCACTTTGTATAATCGGCTCCAGCTTCATCTACCTCATTCAAATGAATTCTTCTTAATGGCTGAGTAATACTCCATTGTATATATGTACCACACAGCTTTCTTATCCATTCGTCTGCTGATAGACATCTAGGTTGCTTCCATGTCCTGGCTATTATAAACAGTACTGTGATGAACATTAGGGTACACGTGTCTCTTTCAATTGTGGTTTCCTCAGTGTGTATGCCCAGCAGTGGGATTGCTGGGTCATATGGCAGTTCTATTTCCAGTTTTTTATGGAATCTCCACACTGTTCTCCATAGTGGCTGTACTAGTTTCCCACCAACAGTGTAAGAGGGTTCCCTTTTCTCCACACCCTCTCCAGCATTCATTGCTTGTAGACTTTTGGATAGCAGCCATTCTGACTGGCGTGAAATGGTACCTCATTGTGGTTTTGATTTGTATTTCTCTGATAATGAGTGTTGAGCATCTTTTCATGTGTTTGTTAGCCATCTGTATGTCTTCTTTGGAGAAATGTCTGTTTACTTCTTTGGCCCATTTTTTGATTGGGTAGTTAATTGGCAAACCCATAGCAAACATTATCCTCAATGGTGAAAAATTGAAAGCATTTTCCCTAAAGTCAGGAACAAGACAAGGGTGCCCACTTTCACCACTACTATTCAACATAGTTTTGGAAGTTTTGGCCACAGCAATCAGAACAGAAAAAGAAATGAATCCAAATTGGAAAAGAAGAAGTAAAACTCTCACTGTTTGCAGATGACATGATCCTCTACATAGAAAACCCTAAAGACTCCACCAGAAAATTACTAGAGCTAATCAATGAATATAGTAAAGTTGCAGGATATAAAACCAACAAGCAGAAATCCCCTGTATTCCTATACACTAATAATGAGAAAATAGAAAGAGAAATTAAAGAAACAATTCCATTCACCATTGCAACGAAAAGAATAAAATACTTAGGAATATATCTACCTAAAGAAACTAAAGACCTATATATAGAAAACTGTAAAACAATGGTAAAAGAAATCAAAAAGGACACTAATAGTTGGAGAAATATACCGTGTTCATGGATCCGAAGAATCAATATAATGAAAATGAGTATACTACCCAAAGCAATCTATAGGTTCAATGCAATCACTATCAAGCTACCAATGGTATTTTTCACAAATTAT
Organism: Redunca redunca; assembly: GCA_006410935.1. Classification (NCBI taxonomy): domain Eukaryota; kingdom Metazoa; phylum Chordata; class Mammalia; order Artiodactyla; family Bovidae; genus Redunca; species Redunca redunca. The sequence goes on from SJYQ01005459.1 coordinate 57,332, forward strand.
TTCACAATTTGTATGGAAATACAAAAAACCTTGAATAGCCAAAGCAATCTTGAGAAAGAAGAATGGAACTGGAGGAATCAACTTGCCTGACTTCAGGCTCTACTACAAAGCCACAGTCATCAAGACAGTATGGTACTGGCACAAAGACAGAAATATAGATCAATGGAACAAAATAGAAAGCCCAGAGATAAATCCACACACCTATGGGCAACTTATCTTTGACAAAGGAGGCAAGAATATACAATGGAGAAAAGACAATCTCTTTAACAAGTGGTACTGGGAAAACTGGTCAACCACTTGTAAAAGAATGAAACTAGAACACTTTCTAACACCATACACAAAAATAAACTCAAAATGGATTAAAGATCTAAACGTAAGAACAGAAACTATAAAACTCCTAAAGGAGAACATAGGCAAAACACTCTCCAACATAAATCACACCAGGATTCTCTATGACCCACCTCCCAGAATATTGGAAATAAAAGCAAAAATAAACAAATGGGACCTAATTAAAATCAGAAGCTTCTGCACAACAAAGGAAACTATAAGCAAGGTGAAAAGACAGCCTTCAGAATGGGAGAAAATAATAGCAAATGAAACAACTGACAAAGAATTAATCTCAAAAATATATAACTTCTTAAAACTCCTGCATTCCTTTTCTTATGCTGTCTCTTCCATCCTCCAACCAGCAACAGCACATGGAGTCCTCCTTAAATTTCAAGTATTTCTGACTGCCCCTTTGACCACATCTCTTCTGCTTTACACTTTTGGTTGTAACTCTCTGACTCCACCCAGGGAAAGTTTTCTGCTTTTAGGGCCTTATGTGATTAGGTTGGGCCTACCTACACAATCCAGGATAACCTACCTATCTTAAACGTCATACCTTTTCACATCTGCAAAGTCCATTTTGCCCTGTAAAGTAGAATATTCACAGGTTCCAGGATTAGAATGTGAACATTTCTGGGGGACCTCTATCCTGCCCACAACAGCATGGAGTAAGCAGAACAGTGAGCTGGAGAACTGGAAGGGGGAGATTTTGCAGGTGGTAAAGATTTTGGTGGTAAGATCTCAGGTGAATCCACAATAGTAAGGAATAGAAGAAATGTCATTGATGACAAGAAAGCCACAGAATTGAGGGACTTCCCTAATGTTCCAGTTGCTAAGACTCTGAGGTCTCAATGTAGGGGGTCATCCAAGTTCAAATGATTGGGAAGCTATATCCCACATGCTACAAGTAAAAAGATCCTGCATGCCCCAAGTAAAGGTCCCATTCCCACATCTTGGGTCACAAATCAAACCTCAGTAAATTCAAGAAAACTGAAATCATATCAAGCATCTTTTCTGACCACAATGCTATGAGACTAGATATCAATTACAAAAAAAAAAAAAAAACTGTAAAAAACACAAACACATGGAGATTAAACAATACGTTTCTAAATAACGAACAGGTTACTGAAGAAGTCAAAAAGGAAATCAAAACATTCCTAGAAACAAATGACAACAAAAACATGACAACTCAAAACCTATGGGATGCAGCAAAAGCAGTTCTAAGAGCAAAGTTTACAGCAATACAATCCTACCTCAAGAAACAAGAAAACCATCGGATAAAACAACCCAATGTTACATCTAAAACAACTAGAAAAAAAGAACAACAACAACAAAAAATCCCCAAAATTACCAGAAGGAAAGAAATCATAAAGGTTAGAGCAGAAATAAATGAAAAATAAATGAAAGTAACAATTCAGTTCAGTTCAGTCGCTCAGTCGTGTCCAACTCTTTACAACCCCATGAATCCCAGCATGCCAGGCCTCCCTGTCCATCACCAACTCCTGGAGTTCACTCAGACTCACGTCCATTGAGTCAGTGATGCCATCCAGCCATCTCATCCTCTGTCATCCCCTTCTCCTCCTGCCCCCAATCCCTCCCAGCATCAGAGACTTTTCCAATGAGTCAACTCTTTGCATGAGGTGGCCAAAGTACTGGAGTTTCAGCTTTAGCATCATTCCCTCCAAAGAAATCCCAGGGCTGATCTCCTTCAGAATGGACTGGTTGGATCTCCTTGCAGTCCAAGGGACTCTCAAGAGTCTTCTCTAACACCACAGTTCAAAAGCACCAATTCTTTGGTGCTCAGCCTTCTTCACAGTCCAACTCTCACATCCATACCTGACTACTGGAAAAACCATAGCCTTGACTAGACGGACCTTATTCGGCAAAGTAATGTCTCTGCTTTTGAATATGCTATCTAGGTTGGTCATAACTTTTCTTCTAAGGAGTGTCTTTTAATTTCATGGCTGCAGTCACCATCTGCAGTGATTTTGGAGCCCCCCAAATAAAGTCTGACACTGTTTCCACTGTTTCCCCATCTATTTCCCATGAAGTGATAGGACCGAATGATCTTCATTTTCTGAATGTTGAGCTTTAAGCCAACTTTTTCACTCTCTTCTTTCACTTTCATCAAGAGGCTTTTTAGTTCCTCTTCACTTTCTGCCATAAGGGTGGTGTCATCTGCATATCTGAGGTTATTGATATTTCTCCCGGCAATCTTGATTCCAGCTTGTGCTTCTTCCANAGAAGAGCTAATGCCTATCCTTCTAAAACTCTTTCGAAAAACTGCAGAGGAAGGAACACTTCCAAACTCATTCTATGAGGCCTTATACCAAAATCAGACAAAGACAACACAAAAAAAGAAAACTATAGTCCAATATCACTGATGAACATAGATGCAAAAATCCTCAACAAAATTCTAGCAAACAGAATTCAACAACACATTAAAAAGCTCATACACCATGATTAAGTTGGGTTTATTCCAGGGATGCAAGGATTTGTCAATATATACAAGTCAATCAATGTGATATGCCATATTAAACAATTGAAAAATAAAAACCATAGGATACTCTCAAAAGATGCAGAAAAAGCCTTGGACAAGCACCCATTTATGATTAAAACTCTTCCAAATATGGGCACAGAAGGAACCTAACTCAACATAGTAAAGGCCATATATCATAAGCTCACAGCAAACATTATTCTCAGTGGTGAAAAACTGAAAGCATTTCCCCTAAGTTCAGGAATAAGACAAGGGTGTCCACTCTTACCACTATTATTTAACATAGTATTGGAAGTCCTAGCTACAGCAATCAGAGAAGAAAAAGAAATAAAAGGAATCCAGATCAGAAAAGAAGTAAAGCTCTCACTGTTTGCAGATGACATGATACTATACATAAAAACCTAAAGATACTATCAGAAAATTACTAGAGCTAATAAGTCAATTTAGCAAAGTCACAGGATACAAAATCAGTACACAGAAATCACTTGCATTCCTATATACTAACAATGAAAAATCAGAAAGAGAAATTAAGGAATCAATCCCATTCACCACTGCAACAAAAAGAACAAAATATCTAGGAATAAACCTACCTAAGGAGACAAAAGAACTGTATAGAGAAAATTTTAAGACATTGATGAAAGAAATCAAAGACGACATAAACAGATGAAGAGATATTCCATGTTTCTGGGTAGGAAGACTCAATATAGTGAAAATGACTATACTACCAAATGCAATATACCGATTCAATGTGATCCCTATCAAATTACCAAATGCATTTTTCACAGAGATAGAACAAAATATTTCACAATTCACATGGAAACACAAAAGACCCTGAATAGCCAAAGCACTCTTGAGAAAGAAGAATGGAGCTAGAATCAACAGTCCTGACTTCAGATTATACTACAAAGCTACAGTCATCAAGACCATGTGGTACTGGCACAAAAACATAAATACAGACCAATGGAACAAGATAGAAAGCCCAGAAATAAACCCATGCACCTATGGGTACCTTAGTTTTGACAAAGGAGGCAAGAATATACAATGGGGCAAAAAGCAGCCTCTTCAATAAGTGGTGCTGGGAAAACTTGGCTGCTACATATAAAAGAATGAAATTACAACACTTCCTAACACCATACACAAAGATAAACTCAAAATGGATTAAAGACCTATGTAAGGCCAGAAACTATAAAACTCTTAGAGGAAAACATAGGCAGAACACTCGATGACATAAATCAAAGCAATATCCTCTATGACCCACCTCCCAGAATAATGGAAATAAAAACTAAACAAATGAGACCTGATTAAATTTAAAAGCTTTTGCACAGCAAAGGAAACTATAAGCAAGGTGAAAAGATAACCCTCAGAATGGGAGAAAATAACAGCAAATAAAATAACTGACAAAGGATTAATTTCTAAAATATACAAGCAGCTCATACAACTCAATACCAGTAAAACAAACAACCCAATCAAAAAGTGAGAAAAAGACCTAAACAGACATTTTTCCAAAGAAAACATACAGATGGATAACAAACACATGAAAAGATGCTCAGCATCGCTCATTATTAGAGAAATGTGAGTCAAAACTACAATGAGATATCGCCTCACATCAGTCAGACTGGCCATCATCAAAAAGTCTACAAACAGAGCCCCTAGCTTCTCACAGGGATGGAGCTGGAAGAAGCGACACCCTTGTGGCGGCTGCCGAAGCTTCCCACAGAGCAGGGCCTGCAGCTTCTTCACAAAATAATTGATGGCATTTGTGGCCGAACGTATCCTCTCTACCAGGATTATCAGTGTTTGGGATTCAGCAGAAGGGATGCGTGTTCTAGAAGACATTACCACCTTTTTCAAAGCTGTAGTTGGTAAAAATTTATCTGATGAAGATATCTCAGCAGTTAAATCAGCTGAATTCATCTCATCAAGAAGCTATCATGAAATGCTTAAAAAGTAGGAAAGATGGAATCAAGCAGACTCTGTTGGAAGAAATAGTTGATATTTCCTCTGCACATCTACAGGATTTTCATTGGCAGTTAAAGCTTGCACTTTCTAGTGATAAGATTGCTACATTACAAATGCCACTTTTAAACCTTCATCTAGATGTAAAAGAAAATGGTGAAGTCAAGCCATATTCTGTTGAAATAAGTAAAGAAGAGCTGAAGAATCTAATAAATTCCTGGGAAGCAGCTAATAAGGTGGTCCTGCATGGCACCCCACTCCAGTACTCTTGCCTGGAAAATCCCATGGATGGAGGAGCCTGGTAGGCTGCAGTCCAAGGGGTCGCTAAGACTCAGACACGACTGAGAAACTTCACTTTCACTTTTCACTTTCATGCATTGGAGAAGGAAATGGCAACCCACTCCAGTGTTCTTGTCTGGAGAATCCTGGGCATGGGGGAAATAACTAGAAATGATGAATAGCAACATTATCAGATTCCACTGATACAACTGATACACAAAGAGAATACCATGTGTTCAGAAAATCTGAACAGTTGAGAAAGCAGCAGTGTTGAGATTACAAAGACAATAATTTATCAACTTCCCTGAGGAAGAGCAAATTATATGGCTGACAGGAAATGTATAAAAACATGAAAGATGAAAAGGCTGTAAATGCAGTTTATATTTTCATAATGACTGGTTTGCTTCATTTATTAAATATTTGAGTAATTTTTATAGATACAGTTTTATGGAAAGTTAAAAACAGGCTCTAAAGTAATGTAAGCATACAAGCACAAATATACTAGAATATTGTTTAAAGAACTATGTGAATAGCAAGGATGTTTATTATGCATATATATGGTGATTAATTTGTGATATTTTTTAAAATAATTTTTAAAGTATGTATAAGTTGTATGTAGCTTAGGAGATTCCATGTTTTCTCATATTTCAAAAGAAAAGTTATAAAAATGTAAAATTTTATAGAGGAGCTCTCCAGACTTGAACAAGAAGGAAAAACAACTAAATCTGGGTAAACAATTTTGAGTTTTGAATTCTAGGAACTAAAATCTTATACTCAAGCATAGATGAAAGTGAAAATAACACTGTTACTTACTTCTGGAGACTATGCTCTGATAAAAAGAATATGTGTCACCATATAGTGTATACCTTACTATTCAGATATCAGGTAAGACTATATAGGTCCCTATTTGTTGTAAATTCTTAATTTGTTGTAAACTTAATAAAGTTCTGGATGTTAACAAATCATTGGAAATTAAACCATTTTTAATTTCAGTGACCTTTAAAAACAAGCATTCTGAGCAAATAAAAATATATTATCTTTTTTTAAAAAGGTCTACATACAATAAATGCTGGAGAGGGTGTGGAGTAAAGGGAACCTTCTTGCACTGTTGGTGTTAATGTAAATTGACACAGCCACTGTGGAAGATGGTATGGAGATTCCTTAAAAAGCTAGGAATAAAACCATGATATGACCCAGCAATCCCATCCCTAGGCATATACCCTGAGGAAACCAAAATTGAAAAAGACATATGTACCCCAATGTTCATTGCAGCACTATTCTAGCACAATAGCTAGAACATGGAAGCAACCTAGATCTCTACCAACAGATGAATGGATAAAGAAGTTGTGGTACATACACACAATGGAATATTACTCAGCCATAAAAAGGAACACATTTGAGCTAGCTCTAATGAGGTGAATGAACCTAGAGCCTATTTCACAGAGGGAAATAAGTGAGAAAGAGAAAGATAAGTATTGTATACTAAAGCATATATATGGAATTTAGAAAGATGGTACCAAAGAATTCATTTGTAGGGCAGCAGTGGAGAAACAGACATAAAGAGGAGACTTATGGACACGGGAAGGAGGAGGAAAGGGTAAGATGTATGGAGAGAGTAACATGGAAACTTACATTCAGTTCAGTTCAGTTCAGTCACTCAGTCGTGTCCAACTCTTTGCGACCCCATGAATTGCAGCACACCAGGCCTAGGGAGGTCCATCACCAACTTCCAAAGTTCACTCAAACTCATGTCCATCAAGTCAGTGATATCATCCAGCCATCTCGTCCTCTGTCGTCCCCTTTTCCTCCTGCCCTCAATCCCTCCCAGCATTAGTCTTTTCCAGTGAGTCAACTCTTCACATGAGGTGGCCAAAGTACTGGAGTTTCAGCTTTAGCATCATTCCTTCCAAAGAACATTCAGGACTGATCTCCTTTAGAATGGACTGGTTGGATCTCCTTGCAGTCCATGGGATTCTCAAGAGTCTTCTCCAACACCACAGTTCAAAAGCATCAATTCTTCGGCGCTCAGCTTTCTTCACAGTCCAACTCTCACATCCATACATGACCACTGGAAAAACCATAGCCTTGACTAGATGGACCTTTGTTGGCAAAGTAATGTCTCTGCTTTTGAATATGCTATCTAGGTTGGTCATAACTTTCCTTCCAAGGAGTAAGTGTCTTTTAATTTCATGGCTGCAATCACTATCTGCAGTGATTCTGGAGCCCAAAAAAATAAAGTTTGACACTGTTTCCACTCTTTCCCCATCTATTTCCCATGAAGTGATGGGACCAGAGGCCAACTTACATTACCATATGTAAAATAGATAGCCAATGGGAATTTGCTGTATGTCTCAGGGAACTCAAACAGGTGGGATGGGAAGGAGACAGGAGAGAGGTTCAAGAGGGAGGGGACATACATATACCTATGGCTAATTCATGTTGAGGCTTGACAGAAAACAACGAAATTCTGTAAAGCAATTATCCTTCAATTAAAAATAAATAAATTTACAAAATAAAAATAAAGATCCCACGTCCTGCAACAAAGATCGAAGATCCCTGCGTGCCACAACTAAGACCTGACTCAGCCAAACAAATAAATAAGTAGAATTGAGGCCTGGGTGTTGGATGCTGGAGTCACTGAGAATAATTATGGAGGAGGGATAGAGAAAAATGCTGTAAGCCCAGAACTCATGTTCTCATTAGAAGGCTTTAGTATCACTGAAGCCATTAGAACTACTTAAGGCATGTAACATGCCTTAAGTAAACATGAATGTCCTGGAGTTATACTCTAGCAATCCTGTATCATAATCTTTGGGCGGTAGGACCCATGCTTCTGATGATAATTAGATTAGGAGCTACCACCACAGGCAATAAGAAGCCATTCAAAATTTTAGTTGGGAAGCTGAGGATCAGAACTGTACTTTCAGATAATGCTCTTTAAACTAGGCTTTCAACAGCTATGCAGTAATAGACAGTTTAAGGACATCAGTTTAAGGGGATCTTTGACTTCCATATGCATCATTGCTTCAAACTGATGTAAGGATGCACCTTCCATGTACACCATCATGCCTACTGTCTATCCTCACCACAGCTTTCACAACTGTTCTTCTCTTTATGAAAAAAAAAAAGTGTATCATCCACCCATCCTAAAAGAGAGAGATACCTAAAAAAGTCCTCTCTTTAAAGAGGTCACCCAGAGTAGGCTTCACTCTTGCCATCTCCTGTTTCACCACTTCTAATTTACCTTGATTCATAGACCTAACATTCCAGGTTCCTGTGTAATATTGTTCTGTACAGCGTCAGACTTTACTTCCATCACCAGTCACATCCACACCTAGGCGTTGTTTTTGCTTTGGCTCTGTCTCTTCATTCTTTCTGGAATTATTTCTCCACTGATCTCCAGTAGCATATTAGCACCTACCAACTGGGGCAGTTCATCTTTCAATGTCCTATCTTTTTGCCTTTTCATACTGTTCATGGGGTTCTCAAGGCAAGAATACTGAAGTGATTTGCCATCCCTTTCTCCAGTAGATCACATTTTGTCAGAACGCTCCACCATGACCCATCCATCTTTGATAGCCCTACATGGCAGGGCTCATAGTTTCATTGGGCTAGACAAGGCTGTGGTTCATGTGATCAGTTTGATTAGTTTTCTGTGACTGTGGATTTTCATTCTGTCTGAATCAGTGAATTAATATGGACTGGAATGGGCGAATTTAATTCAGATGACCATTATATCTACTACGTGAGCAAGAATCCCTTAAGAAATGGAGTAGCCCTTATAGTCAACAAAAGAGTCTGAAATGCGGTACTTCAGTGCAATCTCAAAACTGACACAAGATCACTGTTTATTTCCAAGGCAAGCTATTCAATATCACAGTAATCCAAGTGTCCCAATGAGTAATGCTGAAGAAGCTTGAAGTCGAACAGTTCTATGAAGACCTACAAGATCTTCTAGAACTAACACCCAAAAAAGATGTCTTTTTCATCACAGGGGACTAGAATGCAAAAGTAGGAAGTCAAGAGATACCTGGAATAACAGGCAATGTGGCCTTGAGAGTACAAAATGAAGCAGGGCAAACCATAACAGAGTTTTGACAAGAGAATGCACCAGTCATAGAAAACACCCTCTTCCAACAAGACAAGAGAATACTCTACACATGGATATTACCAAATGGTCAACACTGAAATCAGATTGATTATATTCTTTGCAGCCAAAGATGGAGAAGCTCAATACAGTCAGTAAAAACAAGACCAGGAGCTGATTGTGGCTCAGATCATGAACTCCCTGTTGCCAAATTCAGACTTAAATTGAAGAAAGTAGGGAAAACCACTCGACCATTCAGGTATAAAATAAATCAAATCCCTTACAATTACACTGTGGAAGTGACAAATAGATTCAAGGAATTAGATCTGATAGACAGAGTGCCTGAAGAACTATGGATGGAGGTCTGTGACACTGCACAGGAGGCAATGATCAAGACCTTCCCCAAGAAAAAGAAATGCAAAAAGGCAAAACGGTTGTCTGAGGAGGCCTTACAAACAGCTGAGAAAAGAAGAGGAGCTAATGGCAAAGGAGAAGAGGAAAAATATACCCATCTGAATGCAGAATTTGAAAGAATAGCAATGAAGGATAAGAAAACCTTTCTCAGTGATCAGTGCAAAGAAATAGAGGAAAACAATAGAATGGGAAAGACTAGAGATCTCTCAAGAAAATTAGAGATAGCAAGGGAACACTTCATGCAATGATGGGCTCGATAAAGGACAGAAATGGTATGGACCTAACAGAAGCAGAAGATATTAAGAAGAGGTGGCAAGAATACACAGAAGAACTGTACAAAAAAGATCTTCACGACCCAGATAATCATGATGGTGTGATCACTCACCCAGAGCCAGACATCCTGGAATGTGAAGTCAAATGGGCCTTAAGAAGCATCACTATGAACAAAGCTGGTGGAGGTGATGGAATTCCAGTTGAGCTACTTCAAATTCTAAAAGACGATGCTGTGAAAGTGTGGCACTCAACATGCCAGCAAATTTGGAAAACTCAGCAGTGGCCACAGGACTGGAAAAGGTCAGTTTTCATTCCAATCCCAAAGAAAGGCAATGCCAAAGAATGTTCAAACTACCACACA
>SJYQ01005459.1:81273-98671 GCA_006410935.1 Redunca redunca
TTTTTTTTTTTTTTTTTTTTCACGGAAATGCTGCAACCGCTGGTTGGCTCACCTGTATTTTAAGTTTTACTCTCCAATTATCACTGGGTTTTCCGGACGTAGACTGTCAGCCAGGGTCTAAAAAAATAACCAGCACGGTCCTGAGCGCGTGGCGAAGCCCTCGAGGGCGCTGCGGGTGAGCGCCCTGGGGAGGAGCCCTGACGCGCCCGGGCGTAGGCGGCCGGCCGGGCCGCGGCCAACCGCGGAATGTCCTGCCCGCGAGCTCCCCCGCCTGGGCGCGCCGGGAGGCCCGGCCGAGACCAGGGAGCGCGCGGCGTTCCCGCGCGGAGGGGCGCGCCGGGCGTGGCGGCGGTGGGGGCGCCTTTCGGCGCCGGCTCCCGACGGGCCTCGGCGCCGGGCTGAGCGGCGCCAGGCCCGAGACGGTACGGTTCCCGAACACCCTCCTCCCCGGCGGCTCGCTGACTGAAGGGCGACCGTGAGCAGAGGGGCGCACGCGCCAGCCTGTTCCTCATCGCTGACGACTCCAGGACGACCCCTCTCCCGGCTCTCTTCTCATTCCCTGAGATGCCCCCAAACCTGATTTCCACTTTGGCGGCCAAACTTGTCTGGTTCGAGAATCTCCGGCCTGACTCAGTCCGAGACTCATCTGACAATAGCATCTGGCACACGTTCTGTATGTATGCGTTTGCTGAATAAATAAAATATTTTATTTTTCATGTTTGAACGGTGTCTGCTTCAACAACATTTCAACAGTGAGCTCCTTGTTAGGAGTGGGTACAGTCCGTGATGTGCTGAGAAGGATGGGGAGCGGCCGAGGAAGTGGGAAAAACGCAGGAAGCTGCTGACTGAAAAGTCAGCCCCTAGAACCTAGCCGGGCGCAGCGCCTGGTGCGGCGGAATTCCGCACAGAGGGCGAGAACCACGTGACCTCATCACGGACCTGGGAAGAAAGATGCTAAAGGGAGAGCCCGAAGGGGACAGTTACTGCCTGACAGCCGGGTACAGGCCCAGCTCTTAGAGGCACTAGAGACGTGGGACTGGGGAAACCTGAGACTCCAGGAGACCTGGACAGAAGGAGGCCTGTCAAAAGCGCCCCAAATCCTCCTGCAGAGACAGAGCGACACATGGCGCCCCCCGCAACACACACACACACGCACGCACGCACCACACACACACACCACACACACACCACACACACACACACACACACACACCACACACCCCGGGCTGCGGGCTCGGAGGGCAGATTCTAGGCCCGGCCCCAGGCTTCTCAGATCCTGTAGGACCAAGGCAGCCTGCAGGGGGCAAAATGTTCGTTTCTACTGCTAAGCTGGGGCTGAAACCAGAGCCAAAAATAGAAGCTGAGATCAACCGAAAGGAATGAGACTGAACAAACGTGTGTATGTCTAAAATCCCGATGTGACACATAGTAAATTAATATTCCCAAACACGGGTGTAAAACGGGATTACTTAGTGAGGAATGCTCGCATACATGAATGAACATTTGGAGGGAAAAAAAGGAAGTTCTACATTATACGTCAAAATAAACTCCATGTAGATTAAAATTCTAAATATTTTAAAGAATGTCATAGAAACACTATATTAAATAGGATAAAACAGATTTATGGGTAAATGTCAGCATTCCCAAAGCTTTAAAACAAGAAACTGCAAAGGAAGACTAACATTCAAAAACTGGACAGGATTTTTAAAAGAAAAATGTTTACACAAAACAACAAACAGAAAATCCCTCAAATGTATAAAATTTTGTTTAAATATATGTCTAAAAAAAACAAAGATTCCACTAACTCAATTTACAAAAAAGTAATTCAAGAGGAGAAATAAAATTAGTACACAAGTATAGGAAGAAATTTTCATTGCTCCAGATAATCAAACATTTTAAACTTCAAACAACTTTGAAAAATATTGCATCACTGTATTGTACACCTGAAACTAACATAATATTGTAAATCAATTATACTATTATAAAAAAAAACTTTGACATAGCACCATACATCTACTAAAGTTGCAGAAATGCCATAAAATTGTAATGCATGATGTTAGCAAAGCAATGAAATAATGCTCACAATAATACTTTGAATATTTAAAAAACTGATTTATATACATCTTAAGACAATGATAAATTCATTAAGCTGAAGTAATATTGTCCAATATATGTTATTTTATCTTCACCCAATTAACAAAGCCCTTAACTTCAATGGAAAGTGACTGCAAAAAGATTGCTTCACCTCATCCTTTTCCCAGAGTTGGAGTTAGCCAGACGTAAAATGCCACTTCATTTTCAGTACACTCAGTCTGTTGCAAAGTAAAGTATCTAAAGATATGGATTAAAGTACCGCCACAGTTTAGGGAAAGGATCTTCAAAGTAAAAGCAAAAAAAGATCTTGAGTTAGTTTATTCACTTCTGTGGTTTTAAATGCCATCACTATGTTAATGATTCTCATAACAGATCCGTAACCCCAACCTCTCCCCTGAACTTCAGACTCAAATATTTGTCTGTCCTCTGACCTCTTCAAATGGATATCAAACATAAATGTCCAAATCCGACTGTTTGTTCTCCATCTCTCCTTCTCCAGATACACACATGCACACACCATGCACATGACTGTTTTTCTAACAGTCTTTATCTCAGTTAATCGCAAATCAGTTCTTTGATTTGCTCAGGCCTCAGACTTGGAGTCCTCCTTGAGTCCTTCTCTTTCCTCTAAGTGTGGATCAGATCATGCCAATTCTCTATTTAAAACTTACCCAGATCTCTCCATCTACCATCACCTGTAAAAGCTGAGGTGCTCACTGTCCCCTAAAGCCCTTCCCCACATCTCTGGCCTTTTCTCTTCCCCCTCTCCCTTCCCATGACTCCTTTTGGTTAGACTGGCCTCCTTGTTGTTCCTCAAACACACCAGGCACATGCCCACCTGACGGACCTATTTCCTCAGCCAGGAAGTCAGCCCCTCCATAGGCTCACATGGTACATGCCCCACTTCCTTCAGATCTTTACTCAGAAGCAAAAACAACTTTCTCAGTGAGGCAAACAGAAAAAAAAAAAAAAAAAAAACCCTCCCTGCTTTGGATTTTTCTACTTTATCACTATCTAAAGGTATGTAGGGAATTCCCTAGTTAGGACTCTGTGCTCTCACTGCCAACAGCCCCAGTTCAGTCCCTGGTCAGGGGGACTAAAATCCCATAAGCCTTATTGGGTGGCAAAAAATAAAGTATATAAATACATGTGTGTGTGTAATTCACTTGTGCATTTTGTTTGTGTACGTGTCTTTCACTTGTGTATTTTGTTTATTATCTATATTTCCTTAGAACATAAACCTCTGAAGGCAGAGATGATTGTTTTGTTCACTATGTATGCACAGTGCCTGCCGCATAATGGACACTGGATAAATGTTCCCTGCATAAATGAGAGAGGGAAGGAAAAGCAGGCAATGCTGTACAATGTGGTAAAGATCAGAGATGGGAGGGAACATTCTCATTAACAGAACACTAAAAACAACCCCCCCCCAAAAAAAAAAACCAGAAAACTAGCTTAGGGGGATTATTAGGAATACAGATGTAATAGTGCAAAAGGTTCTGTGTGTGTGCGTGCTTAGTCACTCAGTCGTGTCCAACTCTTTGCAGTCACATGGAATGTAGCCTGCCAGGCTCCTCTGTCCATGGGGATTCTCCAGGTAAGAATACTGAAGTGTGTTGCCACGCCCTCCTCCAGGGGATCTTCCCAACTCAGGGATCCAACCCAGGTCTCCTGCATTGCAGGAAGATTCTTTACCATCTGAGCCACAAGGGAAGCCCACAAAAGGTTCTACAAAATATAAATAGGTGTCTGTAGATACAAAGAACGGACTCGCAGAGACAGGGTAGAAAGAGAAGGTGGGACAAACTGAGGCAGTAGCATTGACGTATATATACAACCATGTGTGAAACAGATAGCTGTGGGAAGCCACGTATAACACAGGAAGCTCAGTTCAGTGCAAGAATACTAGAATGGGCTGCCATGCCTCCAGGGGATCTTCCCGACCCAGGGATCCAACCTGGGTCTCCTGAATTGCAGGCGGTATCTTTACTGCTGAGCCACCGGGGAAGTCCCAAAGCAACCTCTGTAGCTGGGGAGTCGGGGGAGCTGCCGTAGGCCCTTCCCCTGAATCAGGCACTGGGCTGGAAGATGGGCTTTCTCTGGCTGGTTGACAACACACTGCTGGGGCTGGAAGTGAAGTCAATCCTGACTAAAGAGCATGGCTTCCGTTTAGAAAAGAGAGTGGGGACCTGTCACAGGATCTATGACAAAGGAATATCCACTGAGGGCTGGGGTGCGGGAGATTATTGCCTGCTTCTATTCTGATGCAGTCTAATTACCCATCCCTTCACCAGGGCCAGGTCTTGCAGAGACTCCCAGACAACACCCACGTATTTTTGTTGGGAAACTGGTGCAAAGCCCTAAATTGTACATCAAGTTGCGTTGGGTCTTGGTCTGTACATCATGGAGACCACTTCAATCATGGTCTTCTTCGGTCCTGGTCAATCAGTCTCAGCTCCCTGCTGGTCATCCCAGGCTAACTCCCGTGAAATGAAATATTCCCTGCCATATGGTGGGCAAGAAGTGTCATAGCCATCCACAATTCCAGCTCTCCAAATGTGAATTTTTGAGCTATGCCGACAAGCTGCACCACTCCACACACGAGGAACTTAAGGATGTCACAATCATCAGTGATTACAACCCTCTGGTGTGACCTAAGGGAATTCAAGAAGAGAATATCTCTGTAAAAATGCAGAGTGCTGGCCCCAGATAGTTGAGATGCTTATGAAAGGAATGACTTCAATAATCCCAGACTCTTGCCTCTTGCACAGAAGAACGCTAAAAGCTTTAACTTGATATCTGGTTTATCTTACTTAACAATAATCTTTGATGTTCAGACTGCCGGCCCCCTTTGTTGCAAATTTATATAGTCTGATGCCCTTTCCCACCTCCTTGGAGCAGTCTCTTAGGGCTACTGAGATGCTGTCTCCTGGGTTTGGAGTCCTAAACATTCCCACCATATAAAACACTCTCTGCTTTTAGGTTGTGACTAATTTTTAAGTTAATAAACCCAAAATACAAGTCAATCCAGCTACCTGGCTCTTCCCATAGCCTTGGTTGATGCTGCCCTCTGAGCTTCATGCCACTACTCTCAGTCTCCTGAGCCTGTATCACCTGCAAATTTTGTTCACCTACAGAAAGGAGCTCCCTCCACCTTCTACCTTAACTGAAATCTGGCTGGGGACATAGCTTCCCTTGCTGATCTCTTGAGAGATGCTGACTCAATCCCGTTGTCCATCTACGACGGGACAAGGAGGAGGGTGGTCTGCATCTTTCCACCTCCCACCACCTCTTCTGGACTTTCACTCTGCTTTGAGCCTCCCCTCACTGGCAACACCATCTTCCCATCTCCCAACGTTCACTGGGAAATACTGTCATCATCATAAATAACTTAGTATCTCTGTGGATAATACATTCTCCATCTTAATCTTAAAGTCTCTGACTCCTTTGTCTCCGATAATCTTTGTTCTTCCTACTGCTTGAGCCACTCATCCCCTTGGTCATACTCTAAGTCTTGCTGTTACTTAGAAGGGCTACATTCTATGATAAAACCCCATTCTCCAAGCACAGCCATACTTGTAACTCTCCTCTTATCTCTCCACCTCCTTTGTCTCCCTATCCTTCTATCTTCTTGTCAACACGGACTGCTAAGCAGGGGCAGGGAAAATTCCATTCCCCTGTGGACAGAGGCCAGGGTCTCCAGTTTCAGCCCCCTGACGTCTGGATTCTCTTCCTCATGTCTGAAGTTGCTCTTTCCAATGTCACGAGACTTCTGTATTGCTAAACCAGAGGGATGCTTTAGTCCTTATCTAATTAGTCCCCTTCTCTACATTCCTTATTCTTGAAATTCTCTTCTCCTGGGGCCACTGATACACCTGTCACCCCTCATTTTCTTCTATCTCCTTGGACTCTCTCCCTAACACCTTTTCCTCCCTCAATCCCCAAAATATTATTCTTTGGGTTTACTTCTCTCATTTTATAAATTCTTCTCAGATTCTCTCTCTCTTGAGGCCCAAGGTTTCAGTGACCATGGAAATGCCACTGATGTCCAAATCTAAAATTTTTGACATGAACAGATAGGTGATCACCCATTGGATATCGCCACCACTGTGCCCCCCAGGGACTTCAAACTTAACATGGCCAAAACTGAACTTTCTGTTCTGTAATCTGTTTTTTTTTTTTTCTTTTTCTTTTTATTTATTTATTTATTTATTTTTTTGCTGTTCTGTAATCTGAATTCCTCTTTCTCTTCACAAAAGCATCATACTCTGTGTGAAATGGCAGAGTCAAAATTAAGATCAGCAGATGCTCCCACTCAGCAAGGGAACATAGTGTACAGAGGGGAAGCATGCGCAGGAGCAAGTGGACCTTGATCTATAACATGACTGTATCACTCCCTCTTCCTCAAGTGAGATGTTGATTATCATTTCTGAGTAACTTCTCATGGGAGAGACCAAATTGGTTTTCATATATTACATATGTAGTCTCACACTCATGTGAAATATATGTGCTTTGAGGGGATCTATTTATGTTCCATTGAGAGTCATTCTTTCCAATCAGGAATCTCACCTGCTGCTTTGTCTGTGTGGTCAGATTCCTGGCACATTTTTTTTGTGTAAAGGTGCTTTTTCAGAGGGGGAAGGGGGAAGACCCATGAGTCATGCAGTACAAAGCAGGGTCTAGGTGAGTAGATATGATAGGGACAGAGTAAAAAGGGACAAAAGAGACGATTAAATAGTTAATCCCACTTGGGGGTTGTGCACACTAAGTTGCTTCAGTTGTGTCCAACTCATTACCCTGTGGACTCTAGCCTGCCAGGCTCCTCTGTCCATGGGATTCTCTAGGCAAGAATACCAGAGTGGGTTGCTATGCCCATCCCCAGGGGATCTTCCCAACCCAGGGATTGAACCTGCATCTCTTTTGTTTTCTGCATTGACAGATGGTTTCTTTAGCACTAGCACCACCTGGGAAGCCCATAGAAAACAATATGGGGGATCCCTGTAAATTAACGATCACTCAAGAAAGCAAGTGTGCTTAACCAGAAAATGAAGCAGGCTTGTTTAGCAACCTTGCAACAGAAGCAGAAGACATGCCCCAAACAATAAAACAATGGTGGCATGAGCCCCACATCCTGCCCAGTGAGCTCACTAGGTTAATGATCCCTAGAACATGCTCTCTGTACACATTAAAAAAAACAATAATTTGTGGACCTAGCTCAACCATGTAGGGACAAGAAAACTCCCCTGCTCAACATGGAGGAGGAGCTGATGATGGAACCACGATGTCTAGAAAAACAAAGAAGGTTTTCACCCCCTCCCCACTTTTCCTTTGATTATAAAATTGTAGCCCAATAAGTTCTCAGGGTGTGACATTCTCTTGCCCACCCATTCTTAAGGCTCACAAGTACTCTATTCTGGGCTTCCCTGGTGACTCTGGGCTTCCCAGGTGGTAAAGAATCTGCCTGCAATGCAGGAGACCTGGGTTCAATCCCTGAGTCAGGAAGATGCCCTGGAGAAGGGAATGGCAGCCCACTCCAGTATTCTTGCCTGGAGAATTCCACGGACAGAGAAGCCTGGCAGGCTACAGTCCATGGGGTTTATTCTAATAAATCACTTCTTATCTGTCACTCTACTTCTCGCTGAATTCTTTCTGCACAAAGACATAAAGGACTATAGTACCAGAGCCCATGAAATGACACCAAATGATTTCAGATACAGTGCATTTGTCTGCATAGTTAAAAGTGAGTTTCGCTGTATTGCAGATGTTCAGCTTCCTGTGGGAAGAGGCTAGGTCAAACGTAAAGCTAAAAGCAGACATCCTCTGAGGAAACTCCAGAAAAGTGCCAGAGCATCTGGGTCTCCTATTCTCTCCTGACCTGTGGGCTCTCAAAGGCAGCTCCCAGGTCTTTCTAGGACTGAAAGTTTCCTAGAAGGGCAGATACAAGCTCTGGTCATGGAGCTTTTAAAGGAGGTGCCGAGTGATCTGAGGTCTGAGAATGAAGAAAGCTTTGGATAAGATTAATTTAAACTACTCAGTTTGTCACCCGTGTAAGAAAGACCTCTTGGAGTGTGATACAAGAAACCAAAAACTTTGAGAAAGAAAAACAGGATCGTGGGGCTTGTTGGAAGGATAATTGTTTCAACAATGACTAAACTAGAGGAATGGGAGGGAAACCTTGAATTTGGGCCTCAGTCCCTGGTAGCTCAGCTGGTAAAGAATCTACCTGCAATGCAGGAGACCAGGGTTCGATCCCTGGGTTGGGAAGATCCCCTGAAGAAGGAAATGGCAACCCTTCTTCAGTATTCTTGCTTAGAGAATTCCATGGACAGAGGAGCTTGGTGGGCTACAATCCATGGGATCTCTAGAGTCAGATGTGACTGAGAGACTAACACTTTCACTTGCAGATATAACTAGAACCAAGGATTTCTGGTTCTCTCTGCATGCTGACTTTAACTTTCCCCACGAAGGAGACTGGGCTCCTCAGGGAGGCTGAGTGCCAGAAGCTCCCTGGCCTCTTACATCCCACCTGCCCCCCCTGCAGAGAGGGACTGGCTTAGTCTCTCTCTGCTCTGAGAGGAGATCCTTTCCTGGCTTGGGTTGTGGACTGACTTCCATACGGAAACTGAGCAAGTCCGTTAGTGGCCTTCCCAGTGACAGACCCTTCTGTGTTTCCACTGATGGCCTCTTGGGAAAAGAGGCTATAGAAATACACTGTGACCTCCTAGGCCCTCCGTGTGGAACAAACAGCAGTTAATGTTTGGGGCAGTAATGAATGCAGAAAAGAAGATCACACAGTGAGGCAGGCGAGTAGTCATAAGTTAAACAATAAATCAGTCACAGGGACCCATCTCCCAACCCCACCCACCCCCCAACCCCTGCCTTCACTGTAGAAAAAGTAAAGATAAGTCTGATGCACATTCTTAAGTTATTTTGCAGATACTAAAAACCCCCACTAGGGACTCCCCGGTGGTCCAGTGGTTAAGAATCCCCCTGCCGGTGCAGGGGACACTGGTTCAGTCTCTGGTCCAGGAAGACCCCACATGCCATGGGGTAACTAGGCCTGCGCACCATGACTACCGAAGCCTGCGCACCATAGATTTCATGCTCCTCAATAAGAGACACCACCACCACGAGAGCCCACACACTGCAACTAGAGTAGCCCCTGCTCGCCACAACCAGAGAAAGCCCACTCGCAGCAACAAAGACCCAGGGCAGCCGAAAATCAATCAATTAATTAAAAAAAAACAAATACCAGGTGGAGGAAGCTGACTGCCTGTTGACAACCATCACATAGCCCCCAGGCCAGCTGGACCCAGAAAGCTGTTGATGTTGACTCCTAAGTATACTACTACCCTGTTACCTCACCAGCAACCAATCAGAAGCATGCACACGGGCTGATCCCTCACCCTGAGACCCCCTCCTGCATTCTGCCTTTGAAAAACCTTTCCCCCAAAGCCATCCAGGAGCCTAGGACTTTGGAGCAGGAGTGGTCCCTTTCTCCTTGCATAACACCTGCAATAAACGTCGTCCTTTCCATCACCATGACCCAGTGTCCGTGGACTGGCTTTGCTGCATGGAAGGCAAGCAGGTCCAAGTTTGCTCCCATAAAAATACCACCAATGACTGGGCTATAAAGAGATATGAGAGCCTTCTTGAGTCAAAGTGTCATTCACAGGATCAACCAGCTGTGCTGAGGAGATGAGTCCCAAAGTACAGACCCACTCACTGGGTACCTGCCCCATGTAATAAGGACACTTCCCAGAGCAGAAAATGTATTAGAACATTACAATTACAATACTATAATTAGGGACGTCTCTGGTGATCCTGTGGTTAAGAATCCAAGCTTCCACTTCAGGGGGCGTGGATTTGATCCCTAGTGGGGAAACTAAGATCGCACAGGCTGCGCAGTGCTATAAAAAAACAAAAACCAAATGTTACAGTTAAAATACAGGCAGACACCTCTAGTAAGCATTACTATGTCATTGCTAAGTAAGTATTTTTCAATCCTTACCCAAAGCACAGTCAAATAGCCTTAACACATTGCCCATGCTGAGTTCAAGGGTTAAAGCACGTGGGGACATGGCTGAAACTCTCTCCTTGCTCTTTCATCCCACTCAGGCCAGTCAACTGCCCTCCCTCTGCTGCACTTCTAAGGCCTCAGCCCCTCTCATCTCTCCCAAGCTGCCCATGTCTTTTCATAAGCCGCCCGCCGTATTTCCTTGCCTGGCACCATCTTATCTCTGAGTTACTCTCTTTTTTATTATGCCCAAAGGGGGAGCCTCGACGTTGCCTCCATTCTTAATGCTGCTGCTGCTGCTGCTGCTAAGTTGCTTCAGTTGTGTCCAACTCTGTGTGACCCCATAGATGGCAGCCCACCAGGCTCCCCCGTCCCTGGGATTCTCCAGGCAAGAACACTGGAGTGGGTTGCCATTTCCTTCTCCAATGCATGAAAGTGAAAAGTGAAAGTGAAGTTGCTCGGTTGTGTCCAACTCTTAAGAGACCCCATGGACTGCAGCCTACCAGGCTCCTCCGTCCATGGGATTTTCCAGGCAAGAGCACTGGAGTGGGGTGTCATTGCCTTCTCCGCATTCTTAATGCAAACAGATGTAAATCTGCATCCGCTGCAGTTTTTCAGAAGGAGCCTTGGTGGTTGAGGAAGAATTTCCTTCCCAGAGCAGAGGACAGGGGGAGGAGTCGTCCCATCACAGGCTCCTCATCTGGACCTGGGTCTCTCCCTGGATGGAAGGGATTCTTTGGCCTTCAGATTGCATGAACCAGTGTGCGTGTGAGCTCGAGGAATCAGTGTAACACACTAACCCTACACAGCTGACAACCAGTGAAGCAGCCAAAGAGAGTGTGCCAGGCTGATCCGAGCCAGGATCCAAGCCTTCTGCCTCTGGCTTGCAGCTGAATTTGGTTTTCTACGCTGGCCCCTGTAGTTCTCTAGATTTAGCTCTTATCCACTCTCTAGCCTCATTGGTTAGGATTTCATTTCAGCCTTTCATTTTAGCCTCTCCATAGATCCCTCCCCGCCAGCCTGCTTGGCAAGCACTCTAGTCAAGATCATAACAGGAGTATCACGGGGGCTCAGCTGCAGAAATGCATCCAGCTTCAGAGGAGGAGGCTGCTAGGTCCTTCCTGGCCCTCTCTGGACACCAATGAGTAAGAAAGGAAAAGAAGCAGCCACCCTTGCCAAAGGGGAGGAGATGCTTATTTCCAGAGTACAGGCCTGCCCTCTGCCACCCGCTCCAAGTCTCGTCTCTGCCGGAATGGCTGAGTATTCAGGGACCAGGAGCTAGGAAGGGGCATGTGGGTGGCAATGCCTGAGCTCAGGCATATGGTCTGGGCACAGAGGAGGCAGCACCAAGAGCACTGGAGGCAGGAGGATGATACAGAGGACAGGAGAAACGGTGCCTACAGCTGGCCCGCTCCTGGAGCGGACAGCAGGACCATCGTCACAGCAGAAGCAGACCCTCCAGGTCCTTGCCAGAGGATGGGGATCGGGAGAGGCTGAGGTTGCAACAGTGATCGAAGCTCTTCTCTTCTTTTCCTCCCACAGTTGTTGTGGCTCATACTCTTTCACTGACAAGACCTAGGACCTATTGTTTATTTTTCTTTCATTTGTTCATTTATCATTATTTTCAACTCTTCTGCACAAGAATAAACAGAAATTCATATTTCTTAGCAGTTTGTCATGGAACTGAAAACCAGAAAAGGAAAATATTGGCAGGTGGATTCTTTACCACTGACCCACCAGGGAAGCCCACTCCGCTGGTTTCTATCTCCAGTTTCTTCATTCAAAAATAGCATATGTGGAACTTCTCTGGCGGTCCAGTGGTTAAGACTGTGTGTTCCCAGTGCAGGAAGCACTAGTTTGATCCTTGGTCGGGAAACTAGGATCCTGCATGCTGCACATCGCAGTAAAAACAAACAAACAAACAAAAAAGCATTTGTGACATCATAGCAATAGTGTATGGCAGACAGGAGAACAAACTGCACAGTCTAATTATTGTCTAAAGACTTACCAGGCTTAATCTCTTGAGCTGTTAATAAAACTACGTGGTATCTAATCGTGTTCAGCAGAATTCTTTCTGGAACTGTTGTGCATGGTGCTTAGCACAAAATAACCACTAGAAAATTGATGCTATAACCACACGTAACCAGAAAAAACACGGCAGGCCAGGAGAGGTTGCTGAGGGGTCTGCTGCTGTCAGACAGGAGTCTTGACACAACAGGAGCCTTAACGAAGGGATTTATTAGGAACCCTAGGATCTTTAGTATACACTCAGAGGAGTGGGTTTATTATCAGAGATTTTAGGGCCCACAGATATGATCACTGGGTAAGTCTGCAATTCAGCTGACTAAGCCCCATTTGTACTGGCTACAAATGTGAAAACCATCAAACATTTTTACACTTTACTTTTTCTGATTACAAAATAAAGGCTCATTGTTTAAAATATAGAAGGTTAAGAAGTGAGAAATATGCATAATCTCACCACTCAAATGACAGCCATTGTTAGGCCTCATTCTTTTAGTGCTTAAAAAAAAATCCCTTACACACAATTTTGCTTCCTTTTTGTTTTCACTTTAACATTATAACTCATACATTTCCCTCAGTCATAAAAATTCCTTGAAACTTTGCTTTAAATGGCCATATGTGGTGGTTTAGTCACTAAGTTGTGCCCAGCTCTGGAGACCCCATTGACTGTAGCCTTATAGTATACTCTATATATTTCCCTCATTTAGAAAGAATGCAGTGGAGTGGGTCAGTATTCCTCCCACGTATGTTTATTTGTCCACAGGCATTTTCAGTTTATGGGACTCTACTACTGAGACTTCAAACTGGAATTCTCCTCTCCCATTTCCTGCATTCCCCCCATCACTTCCAAACTTGTCTCATCCACATTTTTACTCTGCTCAAAGGAATTGCTATGAATTCGGCTAGTAGTTCAGCCAAACACTTTAGGCTTGAACACTGAAGCTTTGAGGCTATGTCATCTGGGAAATTTGTTTTACCTCTCTAAATGTCATGTGTAAAGTGGGGATTTTGTGTAGAATTCTTATGAAGATCAATCACATTTTGTATGGAAAACATTTAGCACATACCAGGTGATCAGTACATGATAGCACAACAAGATCCAAAGATTCCTCTCTAACTATTCAGCCCCCTCCTCCCTTGCCATGCATTTTCAGCCATGTTTCTTAAAAGGAATTTATGCTTGCTGTCTCCACTTGTCCATCTCCCATTTATACCTCACTGTAATCGCTTCTGCTCCCCCTCTCCTGACACTGCTTGCCAAAGATCAAATAAATTTCAGATGCATTCATAGAGCTTCGAGTTGTTTCTTAATCTTTTCTGCATATAGGCACAGTCAACCAATTTCTCCTTCAAAGTTCTCTCTTGGTCTCCATGACACTAGCTGCTGCTGCTGCTGCTGCTAAGTCGCTTCAGTTGTGTCCGACTCTGTGTGACCCCATAGACGGCAGCCCACCAGGCTCCTCCGTCCATGGGATTTTCCAGGCAAGAGTACTGGAGTGGGGTGCCATTGCCTTCTCCACCATGACACTAGAGTCTTCCCAATTTTCCTAATTCTAATACTGATCCTTCATTTGCTGCCTTACTCTGCCCTTTAATTTGTGTTGTCCTCAACTTTCATGTGTCTGGAAAAAAAGCACAATTCTTTGCTATGAGGTCTGAGTTGGAATTCTGGCTCTCCTACTTACCAAACTGAGTTCCTGTTACTTAACTACCTGAGCCTCCATACTCTAGTCTGTGGAAAGGTAACTTCTCTCCTGGATAATCAGTCCAAATGGAGTCATTGTACACTGAGCCTACATTTCCCATGGGTGTAATGAATCAGTAGGCTTAAACTGGAATTCCAGACTTAGAAACTCATTTCCTACCTTAAGAATGTCAAAACTCAAAACAAAGAATGTGCTCTTCAAAATATTTATTAACTGTATAAAACTAAACAATATGAACTATGATACAAATGTTCCTTTGAGGCATTTTTCTTCATAGGCTGGACTGGTCCAGGTTTCTTAGACTCTTAGTTTAATGAAGTTTCGACAGAACATGCACTCTTTTGCTGGTAACTCTTCCTAGGGCATACACAGATATTTTTCCTTACTCTAGGAGACTTCTGAACTACATTGAAAATTAGGGTCATCTGCCACAAAGAAAAAAAGAGGAGGCCTCCCTCTCAAAGTTTCTGAAAGCTAAATGTTGGAAGAGGGGCAGTTTCAATGATGTCTTGTGTGCGTGCGTGCTCAGTCATGTCTGACTCTGCAACCTCATGGACTATAGCCCACGAGGCTCCTCTGTCCATGGGATTACCCAGGCAAGAACACCGGAGTGGGTTGCCATTTCCTCCTCCAGATCTTCCTGACCCAGAAATCAAACCTGCGTCTCATAAAAATCTACTTTGCTGAGCCTCTGGGAAACACCTAACAATACAACCAGGTTTGCAAGACAAATGTCTAGATTCGCTCACTCTGCAATGTCGACCAGTTTCAGTGATTTTTTTACAGTTATACAAACGCCTTCAAAACACTGAGGCAGTTTCCTCCAAATTTCTAGTTCCAGGGCTTCAATTAAGATTTTCAGTGTCCAAAACAAACAAATAAATAATAAAATTTAAAAACCAATATCTAAAACACTTCTACAGTTCCTTTTGATCCATCCTCTTTGCTAATTGCTTTAATTGACCTTTAATAATTTCACAAATATAAATATCTTAAGGACGCAACAACTCTGATCTGTTGGCTAAAGTCAGTGAGACGCTTTGTGGATATTAATTAGAGAGGAAGAAAAACTGTCAGGCAGGATGCTGCTGCTTAAGAACTGGGAGACAGTCAAAGCATTATCCAAACCCAGCTGTTATCAATTAAGTACCATTTCTTGCCCTCTGGAACAGAGTAAAAACCGAAGTTTGAGAACTGGCTCTTCAAAAGGCATTAATTTAACAGGATTGCCTTGGATTCTTGGCAAGATAAAGGTAAGGCAACAGTGTCAATTTGTAGTCAACTGAAATATGATTCCTCCTACCCAACTGCATAGTCAATATTTTAAAATTTTCTTCCTCACCAAAGTTAGCTTTCCAAAAAAGTAACTTTATCATTGTTAAATATCTGTCTCAAACAATAACAGACCTCTGCATTTTAAGTGATTTTTCTGGAAAGTTTCTTCAATGCACATTAGCACCTGCAGTTTTCCCCAATCCTGATGTTATGCTAACAAATTCTCATTCTGTTATAAAAACAGTGTTCAACATACAGTGCTAATGAAATCCCATCCCCTTGTTTCCATCCATAGGCCTCCTAGTTCAGGCCCTCCTTAATCTTACCCTGATTTAGTACAATGGCTTTGAAATCAAGCCCAACAATTGCCATGGTCCATTCTCTCATCTGCCACCAGCATTTTCCCAACAACTGCATATCTTGCAGTTGTCCTTTGAACCATCCCTCCAACACAGCACTAAACAAATTTTATTGTCATTTTGTGTTTACATGAGTCTTCCGTATTTTATCTCGAGTATCTGGTGGACAAAGACCATTTCTTTGGTCTACCAGTTAGCACAAAATAGGCACTTAACGTTAAGCATCTTATGCTGAATATGAGCCTAACTCTTTTATCAGCTTTCAGATAGCCTAAGAACTCTTTGAAAATCAGACCTTCCTCCTACTCAATCAACTACTCTTAAACAATGCGAAAAATTTACCTCAAATCTTGACGAAAAACATGATTTTTTCTTTGAAGCTAGTGCACTAGAAAAATGTACCATAATGACTTAGTGATGCTAATAAACACCAATTATTATACTTTATCTTTGTCCTCCGTGGCTAAAACATACCTGCTCCAGCCTATGTAACTTTATTTCCTGTCTCCCACACCTATCAACTTTAATATATCTACTTTTTCCTGTCTCTATCAACTCCTCACACCTCTAAATTGCACTTAAAAGCTAATCAAGGTTTTTAGAAATGCTAATAGCAGAAATAAAAGGACTCTAATGAAGAAATGATGTATATACCCATGATGAAAAAGCCCAAGGATATTCTGACATCTATTTTTACCTGCTAAATGGCTTTCACTACTAATTGTCAGAAAAATGTGTAGAATTAGCACTGTTAATCACTTAAATTTGCACTATCAATTCTAAAATCTAGTCCAGTTTAGTGAGTTAAAACCCTCTCTACTTCAAAACTCTCTTCTGGCACTCAGTTCAAATTAAAGTTATAAGTCCTATCCATTATATTAACTTAGAGCTATTTCAAATCACATTATACATTTCTAGCAGATCAAATGCATAATATGCAATGTGATATAAAGATGTTATCTATAATGACAAAAAACATTCAAGGCTGACAGGTAAATTTTTCTTCAATCTTAAATGTAACTCATGTGGAATAAAATGAAAGTGAAAGTCACTTAGTTGTGTCCAATTCTTTGTGATCCCATTGACTATACAGTCCATGGTATTCTCTAGGCCAGAATACTGGAGTGGGTAGCCGTTCCCTTCTCCAAAGGATATTCCCAACACAAGGATAGAACCTGTCTCCTGCACTGGAGGCAGATTCTTTACCAGCTGACACGAGGGGAGCCCAAGAATACTTGGATGGGTAGCCTATCCCTTTCTCCAGGGGATCTTCCTGACCCAGGAATTGAACTGGGGTTTCCTGCATTGCAGGTGGAGTCTTTACCAACTGAGCTACAAGGGAAGCCCAATGTGAACTAAAGCTCATCATTAAATCACATTTCATACTCTATCAAAAATGTGTCCTCTGTCTTCAGTACTTTAAATACATTATATTCAACATTTTAAAATGTAGTGTTAAAAAAAAATGTAGTGATAATGGAGATAAAATAGTAGAAAACAGGCACCACAAAGATTCACACAACAAAGGTAAGCTCAGAGTGACTTTTAATATGCCAATCAATGTTAATAAAACACAAGTCAAACAGACAAGTGCAAACATGTTTTAAAAGAAAATTAATAGAAAAACAACAGACAAATTCTATTTTTTTATTTTTGCAATATCTGTTAGCCAGTATTATTAGTCAAATGGCTAATCACAGATAAAATATATTTTGTGAAAAGCTTCAGATAGTCAGAAATCATTCTGGCATTTCAAACAGCTATGTACAGTATCACCAAGATTAGTTTATATACACAAATATTGAAGAAAAACCGGGCAAAACATTTAAAAACAGACTAACAATCAGGTACAAAACTCAGGTGGAAGGAGAAAACATTTTTTAAAGAGTCAGAGAAGGGTATTATCAGGAAAAAAGTACAAAACC
>SJYQ01005462.1:0-61325 GCA_006410935.1 Redunca redunca
ATCACTTCATGGGAAATAGATGGGGAAACAATAGAAACAGTGTCAGACTTTAAATTTCTGGGCTCCAAAATCACTGCAGGTGGTGACTGCAGCCATGAAATTAAAAGACGCTTACTCCTTGGAAGAAAAGTTACGAGCAACCTACATAGCATATTCAAAAGCAGAGACATTACTTTGCCAACAAAGATCCATCTAGTCAAGGCTATGGTTTTTCCAGTAGACATGTATGAATGTGAGAGTTGGACTGTGAAGAAAGCTGAGTGCTGAAGAATTGATGCTTTTGAACTGTGATGTTGGAGAAGACTCTTGAGAGTCCCTTGGACTGCAAGGAGATCCAACCAGTCCATCTGAAAGGAGATCAGTCCTGGGTGTTCATTGGAAGGACTGATGCTGAAGCTGAAGCTCCAATACTTTGGCCACCCGATGCAAAGAGCTGACTCATTGGAAAATACCCTGATGCTGGGAAGGATTGGGGGCAGGAGGAGAAGGGGATGACAGAGGATGAGAGGGCTGGATGGCATCACTGACTTGATGGACATGAGTTTGGGTAAACTCCTGGAGCTGGTGATGGACAGGGAGGCCTGGTGTGCTGTGATTCATGGGGTCGCAAAGAGTTGGACAGGACTGAGCGACTGAACTGAACTAGGAGCAAAAGGACACTTCTGGGAAGCTAGGATGACGGAAGAAAGCCAAGAGAAAAGGCACAGCCTTTGAGCCTTCTCTTCCAAGCTCCCAGCACTAGTCCAGACAGGGGCCTCTGGCAGATAGGATGGGCAGAGCCAAGGAGGGGACTGCTCCGGAACTCCAGGGATAAGGCAGCTGAATGTAGCCCGTGATCTTGGATTTTCTCTTCCTATAAAGCACGTTACTGGGACCACTGGCAAAATCTGTAGACTTCAGAAATGTCCATATGGTAGTTTAATGCTCGACCTGATTATGTGAGCTTGGTTACGGAAGAGAATGTCTTTAGGCTTAAGAAATGCACATTCAGTATTTGGAGGAAAGGGGCCACAAATCTGCAGTTAACTATCAAATGATTCAGGAAAAAAAAAAGTTTATTTAGAGGGAAAAGGATAAAGCAAACGCGGTAAATTTAAGATTTGAAGAATCCAGATGAAGGATACGTGGGACTTCTTGCAACTTCTCTGTAACTCTGAAATTGTCCAGATAGAGAAAATAACTTGAGGGAACCGTGAACTTGGGAAGATACATAATAGCTTATCCTCGATAACCTCTGTCTCATTCCCTCCTGCCACAGTTTTTCTCCAGCTGCATCATTTGACAGCAGTACCCACACGTTGTAATGAGGAATAGCTAATTAATACCAATATACCATGCCCAGTGGTACCAGCTCACTCAACCGTCAACATCCCTGTGGAGGCAAATTCTATTGCTCTCCCATTTTACAGATGGGCCAACAAGGCACACAGAGGTTCAGTAACATTTATAGACACTATTAGTATAGTGTAGTCAGGAGGTCTGACCCTAGAGTCCAGTCCTGTTCTAGAAGCTAGTGAACGAAGCCAGGGCCAGAAGCTGCTCCAGGCTTCCCTAGTTTATGCCTTGCCCCCCCCACCCCACGACCCAGCTCTCCGGGTCTTGCCCCAGTCAGGTCCCCAGGAGGAAGGCAGAGGGGCAGAATTAGACCCAGCTCCACTCTGCTTCCTCCTTGCTTGAGGCATCCAGGTCAGTAGAAACAGAGGCCAGACTTGTTGTGCTTTATTCCTGTGCCTGAAACTCATCCATGAAAACAAGACTGAGTTAGCAGGGGCAGGTCTAGCACGGTTCAGGCATGAGAAGGGCAGGTTCAAGCCTTCTGGAGCCGCCCTTTCCCGGGTGCAGCCCTGCCTGGCCGCCCCTGGCCTGGAGGTTGGGTGGCCATCGCCCCTCACGTCCTGGCAGCAGTTATGGTCACCGTGCTGCCTCTGCCTCTAGCAGCTGCTTTTTCTCCACGGCTATGGTGACCGTGACGGCCGTAGTCTGCCTCATGGCCTGCGTGGCAAATCGACCTAGGGTACAGGGTGTGGGGAAATGGTGGGGAACCCTGCCAGCAGACAAGGCATGGCACAACGGCGCAAGGGGCCATGTGAGCCAAAGAGTGATCGCTGTAGCTGCACAGGGGCCTCCTGGGTGCCACTAGCGGCGCAGAGCCCGCCTGCCCACGCAGGAGATGGAAGAGACATGGGTTCGATCCCTGGGTCGGGAAGATGCCCTGGAGAGGGGCATGGCAACCCACACTCGTATCTTGCCTGGAGAATCCTGTGGACAGAGGAGCCTGGAGGGCTAGAGTCCATGGGGTCACAAAGAGTCAGACATGACTGGAGCAACTTAGTACGCATGCACAGAGTTGTACATACAAGCTCATTTAATTCTCCCAGCAACTCACCGTAGATCTCATCGTCTCCACTTCACAGGTGGGAAAACAGGCAGAGAAGTTGGAGTTTACGTGGCCGTAACGTAAGAAGCCTCAGCACTTACATTCTTAGTTTCTCAAGTCTCCTGCTTCTGTGAGTGAAAGACACAGGGAAAGTTTGCTTTTGAGGCATCCGCCACCCTACCGATCGAACGCCCCCAGCCTCCAAGCTAGTAGCGCATTCTCTGTGCTCGTCACAACCCGTGGGGTGGATTGCTTTACATTCAGCAGTGAATCTGGCAGTTGCTTCTCTTGGGGGTTCCTGATTTCTCCCCCAGCTTCAGGCTGTGAAGGGCAAGGCTTTGGCAGCTGGCTTCAAGTCTCAGAGAATTGTTGGTGGATGGAGAAACTAATGCAGCATTGCAAATTTCAGGTGGCAGCCGCTGTGGCCCACTTCTAAAAGTAGCCATTGGACTGTCCCCCTGAAGCTGTCACATTTTTTTCTTAATATATATTTATTTTATTGAAGTGCAGTTGACTTACAGTGTTTCAGATGCACAGCAAGGTAATTCAGTTATACCTATACACATACATTATTTTTGAAATTATTTTCCATTCTAGATTATTACAAGACTATAGTTCCCTGTGCATACAGTGAACCTTTGTTTCTTGTTGCATATTTATTTATTTTTTAAATTAGAAATCTAGCATTCTATTCATACCATATCAAACAATTGGAAACAAAATGTCATAAATTTTTTAGCTGGGCAAAAATTCACAAGTTTGCTAAAATATATATATTACATATATTATTTATACATGGAGCTTCTCCCGTGGCTCAGTGGTAAAGAATCCATCTGCAATGCAGGAGGGTGGTAGGAGACACTGGATCGATTCCTGGATCAGGAAGATCCCCTAGAGAAGAAAACGGCAACCCACTCCAGTATTCTTGCCTGGGAAATCCCATGGACAGAGGAGCCTGGTGGGTTACTGTCCATGGGGTCGCAAAAGAGTCAGACACCACTTAGCGATTAAACAACAGCATACAAAAGCTTTTCTACTATGCGTGATAAAGGCTGGAGAAAGAACACGAAGAAAAAGAAGAGATGGAGAAACTGGAAAACACAAACTAGATGAAATGGGAGTGCTGAATATGAAGCAGAAAAAGGGAAGCAAACTGGATAAGAGGGAAAGATCATCATATAGTCCAATTGTTTTTAAACGTGACTGCTCATTAGAAACATACCGGGAGCTCTGGAGGGAAAAAAAAGCAATACCTGAGCATTTGCATTTTTCAAAAATATTTCAAGATAATTCTGATATGCATCTGGATTTTAAAAAGTGATTACAGTCGAGAAGGAAATGGCAACCCACTCCAGTATTCGTGCCTGGAAAATCCTATAGATGGAGGAGCTTGGCGGACTACAGTCCATGGGGTCACAAGAGTCAGACACGACTTCGTGACTAAACCACCAAAATGATTTTGTTCATTAAATT
The DNA here is from genome assembly GCA_006410935.1 of Redunca redunca. Lineage (NCBI taxonomy): Eukaryota > Metazoa > Chordata > Mammalia > Artiodactyla > Bovidae > Redunca > Redunca redunca. The sequence goes on from SJYQ01005462.1 coordinate 3,851, forward strand.
TCTGAGCACCAGAATAAAAAAGCAGGGGGAACGCTCTAATGAAATGTGGAAGAATGTTTTTGTAAATCTAATACAACTAAAATGTACATTTTTTTCAGATTTGATCAATGGAAAAGATTAGAATTGGATTATAATACAAAATAAAAGCTTTTATTGACATAAAAAAGTGATTACGAGTTTTTCTATTAAATCATAGTTCGGGTGATATAGAGTTCTATTATTTTTTTGTTGACCAATCATGATACAATGATATTAAGTGAGTAATCATTACATAATCACAATAGAAACTATCACATTGTTAATCAGCTAGACTCAATATAAAATAAAAAGTTAAAAAGAAAAATTGTAAAAAAAAAATAGCCAATTTAAGATCACTCCCTTCTCCAGTAACTGAGAGACCCTGAGGGCAGGGACTTGTTTATTTGTAAATACCTAACAGTTAGCACAGAGCCTAGCTCAGAGTAGGAATTGGCTACTCACTATGGTTTGAGTCCAGAAAGTTCTAGAGGTTCAAGCCCAGCTATGCATAAGATACCTGGGGGATCTAAGCAATTGGAGAACCTGAGCCTCTGGGTTTAGGCTCCATGAGTGGTTCTGGTAATACACTAGGTTTGAAAACCACTGCATCAGAGAGTCAGGGAAGGGAGAAAAGTCCCTACTAATCTCTTTATGGTCCACCTCCTCTGGGTCAGTGCTTCTCAGACCTTGATGTGCACCTCAGTTGCCTGGAGATCTTGTTAAAATGAAGATTTGAATTCAGCAAGCCTGGCTGGAGCCTGAGATCCTGCATGTCTACCCAAGTCTTGGAGGGGTTCTCCTGCTGCTGGTGCACGGACCTCGCCTGGAGTTAGCAGGGCTGTCAAGTGGCCTCTGCCTCCCTGTGTGACACTAGGCAAGCTGCTTTCACTTTCTGGGCCCTTCTAAACTGGCACGCAGATCCTCTGACCAGGGTCTGCTTGCTGGCTCAGGTGTGACACACTGGCCAACCAGCTCCCTGGAGCCGGGAGGAGGAGGGCACAGTCCAGGTAGTCGGTTGTTGCTGGAGCTTATACAGGGGTGGGCACTCAGGGAAGCTTTCCCCACACACGGGCGTGCTCAGAATCATCTGGATGATGCCTGCCTCTCTAGACCTCAGGGCTCTGGGCTTGTCCTCCGGATTCATGCCTGAGCACCAGTCAAGCTTCTCTCTCTGCTCTGCAAGCTTGCAGGTGATGGGGGTGGTGTGGCAGTCCAGAACGGATGAGCAGCCAGCTGCAACGCTGCCAGGGTGGCTGAGGATGATCGCCTGGAACCAGGGAGAAGGAGGTGGGTGGGCTGGGGGATGAGGAGGGCAGTAGCCCAGCATCCTTCAAAGGAGGTGGCTCTAACCAGCTAAGGGGTCAGCTGCCTTGGACACATGGTAAATTACAGTGAATGTTTATGGGGTGCACCAAGTTCTGTGCAAAGCAAATCTCATCCATTCCAGTTTAATTTTCACAGGAGGGAGTCCGAGAAACCCCAAATTTCTTATCCAGGATGTGGCAGAGCTGAGGCCAAATGGTATCTATTAGTGATAGACAGTGTTATGTGTACTACTTCTCCTCACCTTTTAGAAACATGAATTATACTAATAGCAGCTATCTAACTTGTTAGGTGGCCCCAGGCCAGCTGTTTCATACATCACCTCCTTTAGTAATCCCAAGATCACTGCAAAGTAATCCTAGTCCTAGTCCATGCATAAGAAAGAATGTGCTAGACACTGCATTCAGAAAAGGCTTCAGGGACTTTCTTGGTCCAATGGTTAAGAATCCACCTGCCAATGCAGGGAAAACATGGGTTCAATCCCTGGTCTGGGAAGATCTCACAAGCTGTGAGGCAGGGGCAACCACAGGGACTTGTCTGTAGGGCAGGCAGGGGGCTTTATGGGGTCTAGGGGTTCTAGTAGCATTGTGCCTACGTTCCCTTGCTTCCTAGTAATCTTCCAGTCTCTGAACCAGGGCTCAATCTGGAATAAGCCACCCAAGGTGCAATTTACTCAGCCCCGAGAAAGCCTGTCCCAGGTACCAGCCTGTACTTAACATGGAACTTCAAGCAATTTCTTTATACGTTGTGAGCCTGGGCTTCCTTAGCTATGAAACGGCAATATCAGTGCCTGTTTGCAGACCAGCGTAAAGACACAAAAGATCACATGCAGTCCACCAAGGGCCAATTGACGCATACTGCGCACCCTCTAAACAGTGGCAGTTACTCTAATTCTCAGAGGCATTGCCCTCGAGTTGAGCCCATACATTTTAGAAAGCAGAGATTCCTAGAATCTGAATAGCCCTTTGATCTCATTCCATGTGCTCATTACACAGATGGGAAAACTGAGGTCCAAAGAAGAGAAAGGACTTGTTAACACTCAGCAAAGTTAAGTAAGCATTGGGGATTTCCCTGGTAGTCCAGTGGTTCAGACTTCACCTTCCAATATGGGGGTTGTGCATTCAATCCCTGGTCAGGGACTTAAAATCCCACGTTTTGTGGCCAAAAAACCAAAACATAAACAACAGAAGCAATATTGTTACAAATTCAGTAAAGACTTTCAAAGTGGTCCTTGTCAAAAAAACTTCTAAAAAAAGTTAATCAGGATAAGGAGAACAAATGTCAAGTACTCTAGTACTCATACCTTCTAAAGACTAAGATGTTCTCCAACCAAGGTATCCCAGAGAACGTGCTGCAGTGTCTGAAGACCGAGGAAGCTGACTTATAAGCAAGGGTATATTACTGATGAAAGACCTTCCCAGAAGATGACTTTCAGTATGACAGCACATTGCACGCATGCCTTTTCAGCAGACGTTATATTCACTCCTCTAAAAACCCTACTCAAAGCTCACAGAGGCATCACCTTTGCCCTCAAAGATGTATCAGTTAACTGGGAATCCAGGACAGAGGACACACGGAAAGAATCAAGGTGGTTGATATTAAGGGTCAGGTGGGCTGACCACGAGCTGGGCAGCACTTGGGCCTTATAGATTGGGTAGACAATTGGACTCCTGATGAAGGCCCTCCTTTTCAGCTATCGGTCCTCAAGCCAACCTCTAGGCCTCCAAACCTCAGTATCCCGTCCGTATCAATCAAACACCAGCCCCCACCACAGCACTATGGAGAGGTAGGTTCCCTGGTCCTGAGGTCACACACGGCAAGCTCTGAGAACAGCCACTCTCAGTTCTTGGTGAGACTCTCAGAAGGAGGAAGAGGTGCCAACTGCCGTGGGTGGAAGGGTTGGGAAAGGGGATCAGGAAAGGTTTTGGTGGGTGGAGGAAAAGCTTCCAGTCAGAAGCCTTCTTCCATGGAGGAGAAGCAGAGCTGGGCAGGGCAGAAGCCACAAAGAACCGTTAGCCTCGTGGACTCAAAAATGACTGACCTGAGGAAGGGAGCTGCCATTTCTATTAATAACTCAGAGGGTTGAGCTTCCCTGGTGGCTCAGACAGTAAGGAATCTGCCTTCAGTGCAGAAGAACTGGGTTCAATCCCTGGGTTGGGAAGATCTGCTGTAGAAGGGAATGGCAACCCACTCCAGTATTCTTGCCTGGAGAATTCCATGGACAGAGGAGCCTGGAGGCTGGACGTGACTAACCACGGGGTCACAAAGAGCTGGACATGACTCAGCACAAGGACAAGAACAAGAGGGTGGGGAGAGAGGAGAGGTAAGAGGCTTTGAAAAAATTTAATAGCAATTTTATATAAATAATTCAAACTTAAAAACATTTTCTTCTCTTTCTAAAGGGGATAACTGAGGGTAGAAGTAGGTTGCCAAAGGACCAGTAACTGGCAAATGGCTAAACCAGGATAATGAAGTCAACTCTTCATCAAACACCAGTCTCCTCAATGAAGACAAATTCTTCAATTAACCTGATGAACTTGGCACACTCAGTTGGCTCCGTGCCAACTCATAGACCTGCAACAACAAGCCTGTGAGATTGGCATCATCCCCATCTTAAAGTGGGGGAAACCAAGGTCTTAAATGTAACAGATATTTCTTGAGAGCTGAGTCTAAGTTCCAAGTCTACTAATCTAGTCCACTCATTGTTGTTGCTCAGCCCTGTCCAGCTCTTTGTGACCCCCATGGAGTGTAGCCCACCAGGCTGCTCTGTCCATGGAATTTTCCAGGCAAGAATGCCAGAGTGGGTTCCCAGTTCCTACTTTAGGGGATCTTCCTGCCCCAGGGATTGAACCCACAGCATCTTGCATCTCTTGCACTGGCAAGTGGATTCTATCTGGCTCACTGGCTGCATGCTTTGTGCTTTGTTCTTTTAGCATCTAGAACGTGGTAGGTGCCTCAGCAGGAGATAAGCATGAAACTCTCTTATCTCACTAGCCAAAATGTGTGGGGAATCAAGCAGCAAGAGCTTCAGATTTGTCGTTTCAGATGAGTCTCTCTTGGCCACTGTTGCACTCATGCCTTGTCCCCTCAGCTTTTAGATTTTTCTAGCACTTGTCATCATCCACTATATTATTACTTACCTCCACCACACATATGCACGTGCGCGCGCGCGCGCGCGCGCACACACACACACACACACGGTCCCCAAGACGGCGGGCGAATGCTTCTTTTCCTTTACTGTGGTACCCTCAGCACCAAGGACAGTTCCTGGCGTGCAAAAGTTCAAACACCATCTAAAGGAACACATCGCCAATGGCTGTTCTAATCTTTCTCTCAAGGACCATTGGGCAGGATATGTCAGAAGACTCCAAAATAATGCCTATCCACTCTGTTTCATTAGCAACTTATCCTAATCAAGTTATTGAGGACACATGCAAAAATTGATTTACCAAAATGCTTACAGCAATTTTTAATAAAATTAGAAACCGTATTCCTAAAAGACTGTGACCTTGGGCTATCCTCAACTCTAAACTGTGTTCTAGTTTTCTTATTTCACATGGGAGCAAAATGCCTGCTTCATGGGGCTCTGTGTGTGTAAAGAGCTTAGTCTGGTGTCTATCACATAGTAATTTCTTAATCGTTCATCACCATTTTCATTTCCTAATGGATTTGACTAAACAAACTACTGCACTTTGAGATTCAAGACAAAACACTCATTAGCTGTTGAAATTGAGATTCAATACAAAGCACTCATTAGCTCTTAAACATGTTGAAATGGCAAGGACATTTTATTTAGTTAGTTTTGGTTGCACTGGGTCTTCGTTCCTTTGCGGGGGCTTTCTCTACTTGCAGCAGGCAGGGAGCTATTCTCTCGTGGCTACTCTTGTTTGTGTTCCACAGGCTCTAGGCACATGGGCCTCAGCGGTTTCAGTGTGCAGGCTTAGTTGCTCTGCGGCACGTGAAATCTTCCTGGACCAGGGATTGAACCCATGTCCCCTGCATAAGCAGGCAGATTCTTATCCCCCGCACCACCAGGGAAGTTCCTGCAAGGACATTTTTAAAGGGTTATAGAATAGTATGTTTAGTTTGAGTGCCTCTGTGAATATCTAGAAAGAACTGCATGAAAAGTAGTTTATCTGTAGTAAAAGTGAAAGTTGCTCAGTCGTGTCCCCTGAGACTTTGCGATCCCATGGAACACACAGTCAGTCCATGGAATTCTCTAGGCCAAAATGCTGGAATGGGTAGCCTTTCCCTTCTCCAGGGGATCTTTCCAATGCAGGGATTGAACCCACGTCTCCTGCATTGCAGGTGGACTTTTTACCAGCTGAGCCACAAGGAAGCCCAAGAATACTGGAGTGGGTAGCCTATCCCTTCTCCAGGGGATCTTCCTGACCCAGGAATCGAACTGGGGTTTCCTGCATTGCAGGAGGATTCTTTACCAACTGAGCTATCAGGGAAGCCATAAGGATTTGCAGTTTATGTTTCATATCTGCTGCAGTGAAGAGAGCCCCTGCTCCTTGCAACTAGAGAAAGTCCATGTGCAGCAAAGAAAGCCCAGCACAACCAAAAATAAATAAATAAAATATATAGAAATGAGCTCTTGTTCACAAGGATACTTCCATTTTTTTTCTTGAAACATCTATCTTGGCTTCTGTTTTCTTATGTTTGATGGAAATTGGAGCATAGAGAAGTATTCCTAACTGTGAAGACAACTTCAAGAACAGGATGAAAGGAGAATAAAATGTCACAAGACTATGTACAGTGTCTACTCTAGGTGTTACACCTGGTTCTTCAAGGTGTTTCAAATTTCATAAAATCATTATTTGGGCCAAACTCAGACCTTATGAGCACTGAATTTGGCCTGTGGGTCCCATGGCCTGTTTGGGTTTTCTACTTTGGACCTTTTATTTCCCATCAGAGCCTTCAACCAGCTGGGGGAGATGGACCTGCAAGGAGGAGAGGGGAGAGGAAGGAAAGACCTCATGTGGGGGTGGAGAAGACTCTTGAGAGTCCCTTGGACTGTGAGGAGATCCAACAGTCCATCCTAAAGGAAATCAGTCCTGAATATTCATTGGAAGGATTGGTGCTGAACCTGGAGGTCCAATACTTTGGCCACCTTATGTGAAGAGCTGACTCATTGGAAAAGACCCTGATGCTGGGTAAGACTGAAGGTGGGAGGAGAAGAAAACGACAGAGGATGAGATGGTTGGATGGACATGAGTCTGAGCGAGCTCCGGGAGTTGGTGATGGACAGGGAGGCCTGGTGTGCTGCAGTCCATGGGGTGGCAAAGAATCGGACACAACTGAGCGGCTGAACTGAACTGGGGTTGATATCCATCAAGCTCACCAAGAAGATGGAAAGGTCAAGGTCAAGGTCATGGAGAGAAAGAACCAGATGCAGTACTGGTAACAGACTCGTAGCCACAACCAGCATGGAGGAGCCTAGCCCTCCTGGGGGACAAGCTCCATCAAGGTGATCCTGTCCAGGGTGAGGCACTCTCTTCTCTCCCCTCTTTCAGTTCTCCTCCCCCATCCTTCCCCTGCCCTCCCCCCTTTTCCATTTTCTTCTCTGGTTCCCTCCCACCTTCCCTCTTCCACAGGGGTCTATGGGAAGCACTGGACCTAAGTTCAAATGTGGCACCGTCCAGCTGGGGGACCTTGGGCCTGCCACTCCTCCTCAGCTTGCATCCACAGAGAGTGGGGACTGTGATGGAACCTCCTCACTAAGAACTTGACCTTGAACTTGAACTTGATCCATGATGTCTAGAGACCTGAGTTCTGATTCCACTTCTGTTATTGGCTGGTTGGGGCGACAAACCACATACCTCTGGACCTCCTTCCTTCTTTATTAAAAAAAATGTTTTTTAATGTGGCTAGAGATTGGACTAGATAATATAGGAATCTCTTTCAAGCACTGACCTTCTGGGGTCAATTCTGTGAGCTCTGAATTCAATTTCTAGTCACCTCCGCCCAATCTCTTGGAGAACTCACACTCCACAGATGGCCCAGTCTTTCCCTGCCTGTACAAAGCAGCTTTGATGAACTCATTTGCCCTTCAGCAGTGAATCACTGTATTTCTCAAGGGAGAACATCTGATTGGGATCTGAGATTTGAGTCAGCACCTGGTTTTGGAATTTAGGCTCAGTGAGTGAATCTGCACGCGGTTGAGACTCTGACTGGGAGAAGCAGTTGGTGGCCATGGTGGCAGAGAAAGCAAATCGCAAGGGAAGGAGGGACAGAGACAGAGAAGGGTACACAGCAGACTCACAGGGAGAAGCAGAGGGAAGAGTCTCCATTTCAAGCTCTTGGGATCCGTGAGACACCCCTGAGTCTTTGTAATGGATTCTCCTTTCTCCTTTTCTATTAAGCTCCAGTTAATTTCTGTTCCTTGTCACCAAAGTTTTCTAATCCTTGTAGGTTGAAGCGCAGAGGTTTGGTTTATTATTTTTCAGAAAAGCTGAGTATGTTTTCAGCAGATAAAAACAAAGCTTGGACTCCCTCATGGTCCAGTGGTTAAGACTCCGCACTTCCAACTGCAGGGGGCTCAAGTTCAGCCCCTGGCTGTGCTGCGCTTAGTCGCCCAGTTGTGTCTGACTCTTTGCAACCCCATGGACTGTAGCCCACCAGACTCCTCTGTTCATGGGATTCTCCAGGCAAGAATATTGGAGAAGGCTGCCATGCCCTCCTCCAGGGGATCTTCCCAACCCAGCGATTGAATCCAGGTCTCCCACATTGCAGGTGGATTCTTTACCATCTGAGGCACCAGGAAAGCCGAAGAATACTGGAGTGGGTAGCCTATGATTTCTCTGGGGGATCTTCCCAATCCGGGAATCGAACCGGGGTCTCCTGAATAGTAGCCAGATTCTTTACCGAATGAGCTATCTGGGAAGCCCCCCAATCCATCCCTGCTTAGGGAACTAAGATCCCACATGCTGTGTGGTGTGGCCAAAAAAAAAAAAGAGAGAGAGAAAACCAAATAGGATGCGCACACCCCAGAAGAACAAACTGAAAGGAAAGCAATCATCAGTTATTAATTTAGCAGATGCTTTTGAGCAGCTATACTGTGCCAAGCATTGCGTCCAGTGCCATATACACACACTTTACCTCCTCTAATCTTCACCGCCACCCTTGAGGAGTGGGTCATGTTTTCCCCATTTCAGAGGGCATTGAGGCACAGAGAGGTTAAGGGACTCCTGCAAGGACACACAGCTGGGGAGGAGCAGAGACCCAGTGAGTCAGGGCTTGCTGAGATGACAAGAAGCTGGATCTTACCTGGGTCAGCACAACTCAAGAGTGAGGCGATCTCTGGGTGGGGAACCATCTGGCCCAGGGGGTGTAGCAAGCCGGAAAGATCACACCCTTTCATGACTCAGTTATTCTGGCTACAAGAGAACATAGCAGTCTTTCCAGTTTGAAGCAGGGAGGGACAGATTGGAGAGGAAATTCTTCCGAAATAAAAAGCACTTGGCATCTCTCAGTATCTCTTCTTTTCCATCTTCTCAAGATTTCTCCTTCTCAAGGCTTTTTAAGCCTTCCTGGGTTGGGCAAAAATGATTCCTCCCCTAGCTCCGTGGAAGACCTTAGAGCAAGTAGGAGAGGGACAGGCAGTACTCAAATCAGGTTGGAATCAAGCATTTACTCTGCAGTTGCATCTTTTTTTTTTTTTCCGCAATGAGAGGCATGCAGGATCTTAGTTCCACGACCAGGGATCGAATCTGGGCCCTGCGAGTGAAAGAGTCCCAACCACTGGACCACGAAGGAACTCCCTGCATCTCCTTTAGACACAAAGATTTCTTTTAAATCAATAAAAAGCAGGCTCTGTCAATGGCCAAGAAACCAAGAAAGGATAGTCAACATTTCTAAGAATCGAAGAAATGCAAACTAAAGCAACATACCATTTTTATTTCCCGGGATTTCAAGCATTAGAAAAAAATAAAGACCGTCCCTGGAGAAAGATGTGGGGAGACGGGCACTGCCATACTTTCTTGGTGGGAATTTCAACGGACAAAATATTCCGCATTTTGAGAATATGTCTCTAAAGCCCTAGGGTGTGCATCCTTTTGACTCAGTGATTCAATTCTGGGTGTTTATGGAAAGGAAATATAATCACAGGGGTATTCTTTCTAGAATTATTTACAATAGTGGGAGGGTCTCTGGGGTGGGCTGAGGCTGCCAGGGTGCTCAGGGCATCCACGGGGCTTGGGGTAGCTGTTATCGATCCACCGGAGGCGAAATATTTTCATAGTTTGCCAACTGGTTCTGCCATATTGCCCATCGGTAATGCCAGCTGTAAAAACTATTTATTTTAAAGATTTGTGTCTGCTTCTCTTAAGATTGGAGTTAGGAGCTGGGGGTTTGGTTCTCGTTCTTCTGCTTGAGCACAGGTCTGGGGGCCTGACTGCCGTTGCTCTGCTGGGAAATGGCATGCGTGTTTGGGTATTCCTGGGTTTTAAGCATTTCTCAATTTTCATTTTCGATACTGTTGTTGTCGTTTAGTCACTAAGTCATGTCCGACTCTTTTGCAACCCCGTAGACTGTAGCCCGCCAGGCTCCTCTGTCCTTGGAATTTCCCAGGCAAGAATACTAGGGTGGGTTGCCATTTCTTTCTCCAAGGGATTTTCCCAGCCCAGAGATTGAAACTGAATCTCCTGCTTGGCAGGCAGATTCTTTACCACTGAGCCACCAGGGAAGTCCCATTTTCAATACAGCAGATACTAAAAAGAAATAATCCACATAAACAAAAGGTCTGTGGGGTCCTTGACAATGGTCCCAAGACCAAAGAGTCTGAGAATCACTAATCCACACAGCTGGGTGTCAGGAGCACTTTCAGGATCTAAAAGATGGGGATCGGGGTATGTGCGGGTTGCCCAGCCTCACCAGCCAATGAGGAACAAAGCCTGCACTTATATCTCAGCTGTCCGACCTCTGAGTCCTCTCTCTCCTGCTACTTACCCGGAAGATCCCCTTCCAGTACAACAGAATGACTCAGGTCTGTGATTCTCCTAATGGGGCCCAGGTGACTTCCCGCAGCATCCTAGCTCCTGGCCCAGGGCCCAGCCCTAACTGGGAGAGCAATGAATGTTTGTTGACTAGTAAGTCAGTAAGTAAATTCCAAGCGTCTTTCATTGAAATTCTCCCTGGGAGCGAAAGGTTAACCAAATTCTCTCCTTACAACCTCAGCCCGGCTCCTCCAAGCCCTCTTTTTTGGCCTCAAACTTCCTGCGTAGCCATGAAGGACAAGAGACTAGCAGACGCTTTAGACAGAGGGCTAAGCAGAATGAGTTCTGTACTCATGGAGGTCTTCAACTATGATGGCAGGCAGGAGAGGCCCAAAATATGGAGTGACGTGAGTGAGTCTTACAGACAAGAGGGGGAGGATGGAAGCGGCTGTAGGGGCAGGAAGGAAGGAGGGTTCCTCCTCTGTTGCTCACGGGTGGGGCGGGTCAAAGATAATTCACTTCTAAGCTGGACTGAAAGTAGAGCAGGGGTTGGCCAGACGCAGAGGTGAAGGCTATTTCCAGCAGAGGAGGAGCCTGTTGGAAGACCCAGAGGAGAGAGAGCTTGTAGAATCCCAGAGACAGGAAGGAAGGCGGTCTGGAGACTTCCCTGGTGGTCCAGTGGCTAAGATACCGCGCTCCCCATGCAGGGGGTGGAGTTCGATCCCTGGTCAGGGAACTAGATCCCACACTTTGAAAGTGAGATCCCGTATGCCACAATGAAGATGCAAGACCCTGAGTGCTGCAACCAAGACTCAGGTGTGGCCAAACAGATAAAAATAAATATTCAAAAGGAAAAGAAGATAGCCTGGAGAAGTGGGTCCTGTCCACGCAGGGCAGTAGAGACTATGACCAGAGCTCAGACAGAGAGGAGCTGTGTCAGCTCAGAATGCCATAACAAGACACCCCAGACTCAGTAACTTAAACAATAGAAATTGGTTTGCTTCCAGCTCTGGAGGCCCAAGTCCAAGATCAAGGCGGCACTCATCAGTTTCATGTGAGGCTGTCTCCCTGGCTTGGAGGCGGCCAGTGTCGCCCCGGTCTTCACGTGGCCTTTTCTCTGTGCTTGCGCTGGGGAGGGGGCAGAGGCAACGTCTCCCGTGTCTCTGTTGGATCAGGGAACTCACCCTTATGACCTCATTCAATCTCTGTTACCTCCTAAAGGTCCTATTTTCAAATACAGTCACACTGGGGGGTTAGAGCTTTAACACATGAAACTGGGGGGCAGAGAGGGCTCACAATTCAGTTCACGTGTTTCTACATGGGTGCTCAATCATGTCCGACTCTTGTGACCCCGTGGGCTGTAGCCCACCAGGCTCCTCTGTCCATGGGATTTCCCAGGCAAGAATCCTGGAGCGGGTTGCTATTTCCTGCACCAGGGGATCTTCCCAACCTAGGAACCCACGTCTTTTGTGTCTCCCGAGTTGGCAGGTAGATTCTTTACCACCATGCCACCAACTCAGTTCACAGCAGACGCCACTGAAGGTGTGAGGCAGGGAGGTGTTAGAGTCAGACTGGTCTTCAGGGAGCTGTCAGTGGCTACAGAGGGGAGCGTGGGTCCACAGCAGGTGAGACTTGAAGCTGTTTGAATGGGTGCTCTTGTCCACAGGTGAAAAGTGCTGCTTGGATCAGAGGGATGGCACTTGGGATAAGAAGGGGCAGCCTTTTGGTGAACTTGAGTCTATCGGGTGGGAGTAGGGAGGGGAGAGGCCAAGGACGATTGGTTTCTAGCCCAGGTGATGGGTGGCTGCAGGGCCAACTTCACTGGCTTGTGACAGGCACAGTCCATACTCACAAGGGCCCGGGGCTGGTTCGATGCCCTGATGCCACAGTCCTGAGGGTATTAATAATTTTTTAAACAAGAGGCTCTGCATTTTCATTTTGCATTGGGCCCTGCCAATGGGGTAGCCTGTCTGTGTGGGTGGGGTTCGTGGACCAAGATGGGGAGTTTGGAGGAGGAGGAGTTTGGGGAGAAAGATGGAGATTTCACCTCCTACCAATGTTCACAAGCTTTCCAGTCTTTTCTGCAGGCTTGCTTTTCCTGGGCAGCAGGGAGAAGTGGGCAGTGATCTCTGGGCAGGGGTCCGGGGTGGGGGCTTTCTCCTGTAGAGACCTTTCTCCTGTGGGGTTGCCTGTTTAGGGCGAAGCCTGTGTTTCTGTCCTCCATCTGGGAAGTCTGTCCGTGTCCTCCAGAGGGGTCCTCCAGGCTCTCCCGTCTTTCTCACCGGGCACCTCTTCTCCCTGCGACCGCTGAATGGGAGCAGGGCAGGAGCTGGCCCTGCAGTCCCAGGAGGACATCTGTTCACCCTGTGACCTCTTTTTAGAGATGGCTGGATGGCAGCAGCTTATCTCCGCCAAGCAATCCCTCCTAATCCACGTGTGTGTGTGTGTTTCATCTCTGTCATGTCTGACTCTTTGTGACCTTATGAACTGTAGCCCGCTAGGCTCCTCTGTCCTTGGAATTTTCCAGGCAAGAATATTGGAGTGGGTTGCCATTTCCTCCTCCAGGGGATCTTCCCGACCTAGGAATCGAACTCACGTCTTTTGCGTCTCTTGCATCGGCAGGTGGATTCTTTACCCTTGAGCCTCCTGGGAAGCCCCTCCCAATCCACACCCCACCGCTACTAGCAGTTGAGGGCAAGGGCTTCAGAGCCTTTGAGTGAGTGTGCAAATCAGGTACTGCATTTAACCCTTCCAGACCTTTGAGAGCCTCAGTGGCCTTATCTGTGGCATCAGAGGAGAGTGCTGGGACAACACTGCAAACTGGGGCCATCCCATGTACACGGGGACGTGCGGTCTCTCTCCTTATATGTAACATGAGATTAAGCAGAGCCCGTCACAGAAACGAGGGAGCACTAAGTGCCCAGTGAATAGCACCTATGGCCATTGCTACCCTCTGTGCTCGTCCCAACCCATGTTCAGCTCTCATTTGCCCACCCATCAATTCCTGACCACCCCCGACGCGTCAGGTGTGCAGTGCTGGTGAAGCTGAATTGCTTATTCATCTATTCGGCCAGCATTTCGTGAGCAGCTCTTAGATGCCAGGCTCTGGGCTAGGTTCTGGGGAACACGACCGACACCCCTGGCCCGGCTGGGGCTTGCAGGCTTGTAGGATGCAGCGGGCTGACTAGCATCTCCCCCTACATTCATGCCCACCGGAAACCTCAGAATGTGACCTTGTTTGGGTCTTTGCAGATATAGTTAAAATAAGGGTGGAGATGAGGTCACACTGGACTGCGTGCTGTGCTAGGCTGGTTTAGCGGCTCAGCTGTGTCCGACTCTCTGCAACCCCATGGACTGTAGCCCGCCAGGCTCCTCTGTGCATGGGATTCTCCAGGCGAGAGTGCTGGAGTGGGCACTCTCCCTTCTCCAGGGGATCTTCCCAACCCAGAGATCGAACCTAGGTCTCCTGCATTGCAGGCGGACTCTTCACCATCTGAGCCGCCCGGGAAGCCCAAGAATACTGGAGTGGTTAGCGTATCCCTTCTCCAGGGGAACTTTCCAAACCAGGATCTCCTTCATTGCAAGCGGATTTTTTACCAGTTGAGCTACCAGGGAAGCCCCAGACTGGATTGGAGTGGGGAGGTGCCTAAATCCAATAAGAATGTTCTTGTAAAACAAAACAGGACTCAGAAAGGCACAGAGAAAAAGGCCTTGTGGAGGCAGCAGAGACTGGAGAGCAGTCACCTTCCCGGAGACACCAGGGGTTCTTCCAGAAGTCACCAGAAGCAAGGAGAGGGCATGGAATGGGACCCCCCCTCAAAGAAGCTTCAGAAGGAATTGACTCTGCCAAAACCTTGAGTTTGGACTTCTGGCCTCTGGAACTATGAGAGAATAAACTTCTATTGTTTTAAAGCACCAAGTTTGTGGTACTTCCTTAAGGCAGGAAAATAATACATAGGGGATACCGGTGCTTTCCATGTGGATAACTAAAGAATTACCCAGCAGTAACTACCTGTGGGAAGAGGCAGTGACTGGGAGGGGTGAGAAAGAGAAGATTCTAGGGTGGGGTGCTGGTCGTGCTTATCATGTTTGTTTCTTCATCTGGGCTTAGGCTAATGCTGGTAGGTTTATTTTGCCTCTATGCATTGAGCTGTACACGTAGGATTTGTGTTCCCTTGTGTGTGTTTATTATACTTCAAGAAAAAGTTAAAAAGATAAATTGCACAGATTGACACATAACTCTATAAATGCTTTGAAACAAAACTCCAGGGTTATTGGAGACACTGGCTTTCTTCCCATGTTCCCTGGTTTGGAATGTTCTTGGGAGTTTAACATAAAACTGTGAACCTTGCCTTGAAGTTTGGGAGAGGAAAACTGTGTAAATAATTCAGCTTTGTTTATTCATTATGTCGGATCCACTGAGTTCCTTCCTTTCTTCTGGGATTCCATCTCTAAGAAGATTTGCTTGTTGCTTTTTTTTTTAAAGTATGTGTTTTACACATACTCATTGTAACAATAACAACTACTCACATCTATCAAGCACTTTGTTTCAGGCACCTAACAGATACTACTTCATTTCACTCTCACTGCAATCCTACGGGGAACTTCCCAGGTGGTTCAGTGGTGAAGAATCCGCCTGCCAGTGCAGGACACCCGGGAGACGCAGGTTCGATCCCTGGGTTGGGAAAATGGCAACCCACTTCAGTATTCTTACCAGGGAAGTCCCACGGACAGAAGAGCCAGGTGGGCTACAGGTCAAGGGGTTGCAAAGAGTCAGGCACGACTGAGCAACAGAGCATGTGGGCGCGCGCGCACACACACAGACACACAGTCCTATGGGGAAGTTTTTATTGTATCCCAATTTATAGAAAATGAAGTAGAGGCTCAGAGAAGTAAAGGAGCTTGTCCAAGTCCACGCAGCTGGTTTTTCAACCTTGCCCAGTAAGGACTGCCATTGGCTGCAGAGTCCAGAACTCGACTCCTGTAAACATCCTCACAGCACCCCTCCCCTCTTCATGCTCCAGCTATACTGCCTGCTTCCTGCTCTGGGCCTCCCATGGGGTTTCATGCCCCCTTGCCTTTGCACATGCTCTCCTCTCTCTCTCTGGAGTGCAGTTTCTCCTTCTTGGCCGAGCAAACTCCTATTCATCCTTCAAGACCCTGTTCAGCTTACACTCATTCTCTTTGAGCCAGTCACCCAGCTTTCAGTCAAATCTGTCCTCAGGTGTGTCCTTCCCTCCTCTGTGCCTTGTAGAAGCACTATCGTTGAACCCACCACTTGCTAGTGTGGATTTTCATGTGTCTGTCTCACCGAGAGACAGACAGACAGACTGAGAGCTCTCTGTGGCCTCCTTTCCTTTTTAAATATTTGCTTGTCTGCACCAGGTCTTAGTTGCAGCATGCGTGATCTTCAGTCCTGGCAGGGAAACTCTACAAGTCGTGGCATGTGGGATCTGGTCCCCTGACCAGGGATCAAACCTGGGGCCTGCTGTACTGGGAGTGTGGAGTCTTAGCCTCTGGACCACCAGGGAAGTCTCAGGGAAGTCTCCCATTCCATCGCAGCACAGGGCGTGGCACCTGTGAGTGATGAGAAAATGCCGAGCTGAACCAACTGCAGCGAGTCTAAGATGCTGATCCTTCCTCATGACACAGCAAAGGGAAAGAGGCTGCTGACCGGATAATACAAGTATGTGGCAGCGTGGTTAGGGACACCCGCTCTGTAGCCAGACTGTCTGGGTTCAAATCCCAGCTCCACCCCTTATACCTGCTGTGTGCCCTGCTGTGCCCGAGACGCCTCTTCTCTATGACCAAACAGGTACAGCCTTGAGTGAGGATTAAGGGATTAATGCTGGTGAAGTGTGAAGCATATACCTGGCACACAGGAAGTGCGATAAAGATTAAGTATTCATCCTGGGAGGGGCAGACGACAAGAGGATGGCTCTTCATTGTTTGGTGTTAGTGGCATCGGTAACTGAACTGTGCTCCGGACCCTATGTAATAGCGCTGCAAACTCTGAAATAGATGCTATCAGCATCCTCCTTTCCAGGTGAGGCGGCTGAGGCTCGAGTGCCTCTCAGGTGAACAGCGGCATCCGTATGACTCCGTCCACTGCCTTCTCCCCACAGTCACTTTCTCCCTAAGCGTTCCTTCCCGATCAGCTATGGGAGTGGGGGCTAGGGGGGTGTTCTATTTCTATTGCCACTGTCCCCAGGGATGTTGCAGGTGACAGTCTCAAGAACAGTACCTGGCCAGGTGCTGGTGCGGTAGCCTGGCCCATGGCCAAAGGATGGGCTGCTGAACCTCCTCAGTCTCCCCAGGAAGAGGGTAGGCAAAGAGGGGCCCAGCCATCTGGGGTGGGCGGGGGAGAAGGGGGACCCGCTTCTTGCCTTCTCCAGACTTTCCTTCCCAGCAGCCTTTCAGGGAAGCCAGCCCAGCGCAGAGGCGCTGTCTCGGGGCCCCCAGATGTGCCCCACGCCATGCTACTCCAGGAGAGGCCATTGCTGAGGGGACGATAAGCGTCCTGGTGGCTCCCTGCTACCACGTGGCCCGGTGCAGCTTGGGTCTCCTTGCCGCACGCCCTCACAACAAACCCGGCCTCCCCAGCCTGCGCCCAAACCCACGAGCTTCATTCATTCACTCACTTTTTCAGCAGGTGTTTACTCTGCCAGAACCACATGTGAGTTTTGTGTCAAGTGTTGGGGAAACAACAGGAGTCAAGACCATTATCTTGACCCTCATAGGCTGGAGAACAGGGTGGGAAGACATAGGAAGCAGACCCAGTGGAACCTGGCTTGATAAAAGTCCAAGGAACCCACTTGAGGATTAACCACCACCCTCCATTCTCTCAGTAAAACCCACAGCCTGGAGCTCAGGGGACACTGAGTGTTCAAGCCAGTGGGTCTCTCTGCCATCTTCCCCACATGTCTAGTTTTATCTAGAGTTCTGGTACCTGTCCATTACCAGTCCCACTGGGTCAGAGGCAGATCTGGATTTACTGATTTAAATACAAAGAGTTAAATATAAAAGTTATGACCAACCTAGACAGCATATTAAAAAGCAGAGACATTACTTTGCCAACAAAGGTCCATCTAGTCAAAGCTATGGTTTTTCTGATAGTCATGTATGAATGAGAGAGTTGGTCTATAAAGAAAGCTGAGGGCCGAAGAATTGATGCTTTTGAACTGTGGTGTTGGAGAAGACTCTTGAGAGTCCCTAGGACTGCAAGGAGATCCAACCAGTCCATCCTAAAAGAGATCAGTCCTGAATATTCATTGGAAGGACTGATGCTGAAGCTGAAACTCCAATACTTTGGCTACCTGATGCAAAGAACTGACTCATTTGAAAAGACCCTGATACTGGGAAAGATTGAAGGCGGGAGGAGAAGGGGACGACAGAGGATGAAATAATTTGATGGCATCACTGACTCAACAGACATGGATCTGAGTAGACTCCAGGAGCTGGTGATGGAAGGGAGGCCTGGCGTGCTGCAGTCCATGGGGTTGCAAAGAGTCAGACAAGACTGAGCGACTGAACTGAACCACTAACACACAGTATGAGTGCTCAACAGGAGAAATACTGCAAGTGTATAACATGGGGATCTGATGCCATTTTAGCAATGCTGGAGGGCTTCCCAGAGGAGGTGACTTTTTTTTAATTAAAAACATTCTTTACTTATTTTGCCTGTGCTGGGTCTTCATCGCTGCGCCCAGGCTTTCTCTAGTTTCAGCGAGCAGGGGTTCCTCTCCAGTTGTGGTGCCTGGGCTTCTCACTGTGGAGGCTTCTTTTGTTGCAGAGCAGGGCTCTGGGGTGCATGGGCCTCAGTATTTGCAGCACTCGGGCTCCGGAGCACTGGCTCAGCAGCTGTGGTGCGCGTGCTTAGCTGCCCTGTGGAACGTGGGATCTTCCTGGACCAGGGATTGAACCCTTGTCGCCTGCATCAGCAGGTGGATTCTTAACCCCTGGGCCACCAGGGAAGCCTGAGGAGGCGACTTTCAAACTGGGAAGGGTGATAAGGAGTCGGCCCAAGTGTGTGGCCTTTCAGGCCCCTCACCAAACCCACCTTGCTCAGCCATAGTCAGACAGCACGTGCTCCAGGCCCGTCACCAAGGTGTGACAGCCATCTCTCAGCCACTCTCCCTCCCCATCACACATTCAGCACACGGTAACAAGACCCCTCCTCCAGCAGCAGGACCATTTGCCCCTTTCCCCCAGCCTGACATCTGGATAGCCCGTCTGCTTTCCATCAAGCCCTTTCTCCCGGAGTCACGCTTCCTGTGTTCAGATTCCCATGTCAGATTCCCTTGTGCATAACCTCGGGCAGGGCGTGTCACTCCAGGCGCCTGGAGTGCTGCTCCTTGGTGTAAATGAGGGGTAAGTCATCCTTCCCACCTCTCAGGGTCATTGAGAGGATTAAGGGTGATGTCCCCCCAAAGCACCTACCTCCCGTCTGTCCCTCAACAGTGGTAGCTCAGCTTAGGGCCCTCGCTGTCTTCACCCCTCACCCTGGCCTGGCTCTGACNTGTTTCATCACTATCCACCTCTCTTTTCTTGGCTTCTTCAGACCAGCAATCCCACCTGTGTTCTCAGCACTTTGCTCAGGACCTGGCAGTTAGTAGGTGCTCAACAGAAGAGTGCTCTCTGCATGAATAAAATAATCAGCACCATTCAGTCCCTCAAGTTTGATTGCTCTCCCATCGTATCCCACTTGCCAGCCACCCTGTTGAATGGAACCTGGAACTGTCTGGTTGGGGTCCACCCCTGCCCAAGCCTTAGAGCTCCTGCCCTCCACTGTTCCAGGGGCCTCTCCCCTACCTGTCTCCCTATCCCCTCTGGCTTTTCTCCCCCTGTGGTCCTAGAGTGACTTTCAAAAAACCGTATCTGATCTCAACATCCTCACCCTAAGAACATGCTACCTATTCTGCTAAATAAATTCAGATACCCCAGCTGAACAGAGGCAGCCCTTCAGGGTTTGGTCCCAGCCCATCTCTCCAGCCTCAGCCTCATCCCTCTTGCCTCTCCAACTCTTCCAGGTTCTAGTCACCCCAAACTACAAGAGCAGTTTGACACCATGGCCTCAAGGCAGCTCTGGAGCCAGCCTGGCTGGAGTTCACTCTAGTAGCAGAGCCTCTTTGCGCCTCAGTGTTCTCATCTATAAAATGGGCGTGAGAATAGCTCCGATCTTGTAGGGCAGGAATAGGGATTAAATGAGGTGGTGAAGGTAAAGCCTTTGGAATAGGGCCAGGCCAACCGCCAGTAGTCGACAAATGTTAGTTTCATTTCACGGCATGCGCATCAAGCAAGCAAGCACACACGTTTTGTTCTTGGGTTCGTTCGCAGAGACTGTCTTTCCCTCGTCTCGCCACCAGGGACGCTGCAACCCGTTCCCTTGCCCGGGAAGATCCTCTCCACTTGCTCCAGGCCCCTCAAGTGCCCTTTAATCAGAACTTCCTTGCTCACAGAGCTACTCACATTAGGATTCCTCCTGCCACCTTCCCCAGGGCTAATCCAATATCAAGTTATTTACCTTCCGTCCGGCTCTCACATCTCTCCCCCGCCCTCAGCCCCAAGGCCACCGCCCTTGCACCAGCCACCCTTGTGCCCACCCTGCCCTTTCAGAGTTCATGCCCAGGATGAAATGATTACCCTCACCGCCCCTCCCCTCAGGCCCTTCACTGGCTCCCAAGCAGCGTCCACCAGATCCTCTGGGCTCTGCCCTGCCCCCAGCCACATAACATAGCCCATCTCTTCCGCCCAGTGGGTTCCAGCCACTCTGGAGTCAGGAGCGTTCCTCCCCCTCCCACCTCGGGCTTTGCACACACGCTGTCTTCCAGCCGGACCCTCTTTCTGCACCCCTTCACCTCTTATTAAACCCCGGTCAGGTCCTCAGAGACTTCTCTGACCCTCCCACCGCCACTCGATCAAGATCACTTATGATATGCCTTCATAGCACCCAGCGCTTCCTCCTCTTAACCTTATCGCAGTCAGTAATTATATATCTGGGTGGCTATTTGATGAATATCTGCCTCCCTCTTCCTCTGAAAGCTTCCTGAGAGCGGAGGCTGTCTGGTTCCATTGCGTCCCTAGTGACCTGGTAAATAGCAGTGGACACAGTTCGTCCATTTCCCCATGTCCCCGCTGCCCCTAGCCAGGTTTCCTCTGGCCCCCTTGTCCCCTTCCAAGGGGACGCAATCCAGGTCTGTATTTTCAGACAGACTCCTACCCCACCTTGGCCTGAAACACCATAGAGGGTGAGTAAATGTCCCAGGAATGAATGGTGACATGTTTTTCTGGCCTTCCTAAGGTTGATACTTTAATTCTGCTTAATATCCCTTGGGGGCTTCCCTGGCGGTCTAGTGGTTAAGAATCTGCCTTCCAGTGCAGGGGGTGCGGGTTCAATCTCTGATGGGTGAACTGAGATCCCACAGGCCGTGGGATAACTAAGTCCGTTTGCTGCAACTACTGAGCCTGAGGGCCCCAACTAGGGAGAAGACAAAGGGCGGCAACTAGAAAAGCCTGCAGGCCGCAACAAAAGGTCCCGCAGGCGCGTGGAGTCTAAGATCTGACACAAACAAATCAATATTTAAATAAAACAGAAGCAAACAAAACGAAAGAACCTGAGGCTTCCTTGGTGGCCCAGTGGTTAAGAATCCACCTTGCAATGCCAAGGACACCGGTTCAGTCCCTGGTCTGGGAAGATCCCACATGCTGCTGAGCAGCTAAGCCTGTGAGCCACAGCTACCCGGGCTGTGCACCTAAAGCCTGTGCTTGGCGACAAGAGAAGCCACCGCAGTGAGAAGCCCCCGCACCCCCGTGAAGAGCAGCCCCTACACACCACAACTAGAGAAAGCCCTCGTGCAGCAATGAAGACCCACCACAGCCAAAAATAAAAAGTAAATCTTCAAACAGAGTCTATGATAAAGTATTAGCAATAATATTATCTACATCGAATCGCCCACTTATTCCCCAGGAGAGCATGGTCTTTGACCATGAACATCTCTTCAGGCCTTTGCAATTTGCTTTCCCAGGCCTAATGAGCCCCACGAAATCAACAGGGCAGTTCAGTTCAGTTCAGTTCAGTTCAGTTGCTCAGTCATGTCCGACTCTTTGTGACTCCATGCACTGCAGCATGCCAGGCTTCCCTGTCCATCAGCAACTCCTGGAGCTTGCTCAAACTCACATCCATCAAGTCGGTCATGCCATCCAACCATCACATTCTCTGTCATCCCCTTTCCTCGTGCCTCAGTCTTTCCCAGCATCAGGGTCTTTTCCAATGAGTTAGTTCTTCACATCAGGTGGCCAAAGTATTGGAGTTTCAGCTTCAGCATCAGTCCTTCCAATGAACACCCAGGACTGATCTCCTTTCGGATGGACTGGTTGGATCTCCTTGCAGTCCAGGGGACTCTCAAGAGTCTTCTCTAACAGCATAGTTCAAAAGCATCAATTCTTCAGTGCTCAGCTTTCTTTATAGTCCAATTCTCACATCTATACATGACTACTGGAAAACCATAGCTTTGACTAGATGGACCTTTGTTGGCAAAGTAATGTCTCTGCTTTTTAATATGCTGTCTAGGTTGGTCAATTTCCCACTTTCATACAAGAAAAAAATGAAAGTTTGGGAACATGAAGTGGCCTGCCCAGAGGAGGCTGAGCTGCGGCGCGAACCCAGGCCTTCTGTGTCCACACCCTATGACCCTTTGCTCTAAGCCTCCCGAGCCTGGCTCACCTCCATGTGGGCAGATTCCACATGTCATGACCCCTCTATACCCAGGGCCTAGTGCAGGGCCTGGTCAGGAGAGGGAGAGCGTGCAAAGTTGTTGAATGACAGCATGAGCGAACGAATGCCTCCCTAGCTGCAGAGGGCAGGCCCCAGGATGCGCTCTCCACCTTCCAGGAGTCCCTAGGCGGTGCTCTCTCTCACCGTTTCCACATTAAAGCTCAGAAGGAGGCAGGGAGAAAAAGAGCCTGGGCAAGAGGAAGGACAGTCACGTACAGTCGCACCTCCTGAGCACAGTGCTTTATTTCCTTTTAAAAATTTTTTCAAAATTAACTTTTTAGTTGGAGGATAATTGCTTTGCAATATTGTCTTGGTGTCTGCTGTACATCAACATGAATCAGCCATGGTATACATCTGTCCCCTCCTTCCTGAACCTCCCTCCCACCTCCCACCCCATCCCACCCCTCTAGGTGGTCTCAGAGCACCACTTTAAGCTCCCTGCATCACACAGCGAACTCCCACTGGCTATCTGTTTCACATAGGGCAATGTGTATGTTTCCATGCTACCCTCTGTTCACCCCGCCCTCTCCTTCCCCGCTGGGTTCTCAAGTCTGTTCTCTGTGTCTGCGTCTCCAGTGCTGCCCTGCAAATAGGTTCATCAGGACCATCTTTCTAGACTCCATGTATATGTGCTAATATATGATATCTGTTTTTCTCTTTTTGACTTACTTCACTCTGTATAATAGGCTTTAGATGTGTCCACCTCGTTAGAACCGACTAAAATGCATTTCTTTTCATGGCCAAGTAATATTCCACTGTATATATATTCCACAGCTTTTTTATCCAATCATCTGTTGACATCTAGGTTGCTTCCATGTCCTAGCTATTGTAAACAGTGCTGCAAGGAATGTTGGGGTACGTGTCTTTTTCAGTTATGGTTTTCTCAGGGTTTATGCCAAGCAGTGGGATTGCTGGGTCATATGGTAGTTTTATTCTTCGTTTTTTAAAAGAATCTCCATACTGTTCTCCGTAGTAGCTGTATCAATTTCCATTCCCACGAACAGGAGCATAGCACTTTACAGTTTGCAAAGCCCTTGCGTTCACTGCCTCTTGCTGAGGTCTCAAGGCAAGTCTGCAAGCAGCGTGGCAAAGCAAATGAACAAACAAAACAAGCAAGAGAGAAAGTACGGGCTCCAGGCGTACGGCTCAGTAGCCGAAGCACACGGGCTTAGTTGTCCTGCAGCGCGTGGAATCCTCCCGGACCAGGGGTCGGACCCACATCGCTGCATTGGCAGGCGAGTTCTTAGCCACTGGACCAGCCGGGAAGTCCAGAAAAGCTCCTTTTCCTCTTTGCAGAACCAGTGTGCGTTCTCTGTAATCACTTCAGAACTGTGCCACCCGACGCAATAGCCACTTACTACATGTGGTCATTTAGATTTAAATGAATTAAAATTCAGCAAAATTGAGGACTTAGTTCTTCAGTCTCACTAGCTACATATCAAGTGCTCAGCCGCCACATGTGGCTAGCAGCTACCGTATTGGACAGGGCAGATATAGAACATTCCCACCACCTCACAAAGTTCCAGTGGACAAAACCGACTAATGACATACAAATAAGCAATAGGAAGGAGGGGAAAAAAACCTGTAATTCCATTTCCCAAAGAAAACTACTGCTAACGTTTTGGAGTGGATATTTCCAGCTGTTTCTCTGGGTGGGTGTTATACGTTGTTTTCGAAAATGAGTTAATACCATACAGATGATTTAATGGCCTGTTTTTTCACTTATCAAAGTACTACAAATATCTTTTTTATAACACCTCTTTAAACAGTAGCAGTCTTTCTATGACTCTCATAATTTATTTACCCAATTCTCTATTTGCAAGAATTGGTATTGTCTTTCCTTTTTGATTTTAAACTATCAAGGCAACTATTCTTTTTTTTTTTAATAAAAAACACTTCATATGACAAGAGCTGTTTTTTATTTATTAATATTTATTTATATTTCAGCTGAGCCACACAGCTTGTAGGATCTTAGTTCCCCCACCAGGGATTGAACCCAGACCCCGGCAGTGAAAGCAGCAAATCCTAACCCGGAAATTCCCAGGCTATCTTTTATTTTTAAATCGTTTCATCATTTTTGTAAAAGTAGTAGATGCTCATTGTAGAAATTTAATGAGACTACAAAGAAGAAAAAAAAAAACTCCCCAAATCATTCTATTCCAAAAGAGACACATTTTCTTTCCATTTTTTTGTAAGATTTTTTTCAAACATGTAGAAAGTTTGAAAAAGCAGCATAATAAACACCCACACACCTACCACTTCAACAATTGAGCCCCCCCACCCCCAGTTTAAACATATGGGAGCTCTCTTTCTAAACATCCTCCTGATACTAAGCTTATACAAATATGTGTATATAGGAATAACATACATGTTGTTTTGAAATCTGTTTTGAAATTTTTTTTACTTTTAATAATATATTGCAAATATCTTTCTCAAGTTTCACTAAATAGGGACTTCCAGTGGCTAAGACTCAGAGCTCCAGGGGGCCTGAGTTCAGTTCCTGGTCAGGGAACTCTGTCCCACATGCTGCAACTAAGACCCCATACAGCGAATAAATTCTAAAATAAAAATAAATATTTTTAAACAACAACACAGCAGCTGTCATTTAAAAAAAATTTTTTACTAAAAAAAAATAAAATAAAAAATTTTTTAAAGTTTCACTAAATGTTATTCCACAACATCACACTTATGGCCCCTTAGCATCCATTGTATGAATCTGTCATAATTTTTCATACCCAACCCACTATGGTTGGACACTGGTACTTCCAAGTTTTCATTATAAAGGGGAAAAAATGTTCAGAGGGTGTCCATGTGTCTTTTTGTCTTTGGGTGATAATCTCCTGATGGTAAATTCCTAGACTGGTGATTTCACGTCCTTCCCAATATTTTTACTCTTAGGGCAATTGTGTATTTACATTACTTATTTTCATCTCTGCTTCTCTCTCCAGAGATGCTCTTATTTTAGCCTCTCCTTTTTGTTTTCATTTGTTTCTGCTGACTTTTTGTTTTGTTCGGATGATTTGGGCTTGCCAGTTCTTACTTCCCAGACCAGGGATCAAGCCCAGGACCATGGCAGGGAAAACACCAAGTCTTAACGACTGGACAGCCAGGGAAGTCCTTGACGGCTCCTTTCTGAGTTTCAGACCCTGGCGCGATAGCCCATGACCGATGCGCAACATATTCGTGGGGAATAGATGGTTTCTGCATCTCACCAGCGGAGCCTGGTGAGGGTCACGACACAGAGAACATGGTGGAAGTTCACTTTAATGGAGGTTGGGTTTTTCAGTTGACACATAAATAAAATACCCAATAAATGTTTGCTGAATGAGCCAATGCTTGAAAATCCTTTTGGAAGATGGCGTGGTGGATACTAGCAAATGGTTTCTGAGTTATTTGCACAGTTTCATGTATTTAAGGCAGATGTATTCAGCAGCCACTAAGAGCCAGACACTGTTCTGGACAATATGGAAGAGGATGAAACAAAGTCTTTGCTTTTGTGAGGCTGACATTCTAGAGGTGAGACAGATGACAAATAACAAGAAAATGCTTAGTGTGTCTGTTTGATAATGATGAGTGCTAGGAAGAAAAGTGAAGCAGGGGAGGGAGCTTGAAAGTGGCAGAGGTGAGTGGGGAGGACAGGGTGCTATTTTATGTAAGGTGGCCAGGCCTTACATAAAGGCCTCTTTACCAATGAGCAGAAGTGAGCCCTGCAGGTGGACAAATGAGCCAGAGGGAAGGGAACAGCGAGTGCAAAGGCCCTGAGGTGCAGTTGTGCCTGGTTGCTCGCAGAGCAGCAGAGATGCCTGGGTAGCTCAAGTAAGGGAGTGGAAAGTCAGAGGAGATAAGGTGAAGGGAGGTGTGCACAGTTTAAATAGGACCTTCTAGGTCTCCGGAAGGCGTGAAGATTTTCTTCAGGTGAGAAGCGAGCTACTGGAATGAAGTGACTTGACTCACGTTTTAAAAGATCATGCTGGCTACAATGTGGAGAATGGAACATGGGAGGGACATGGGAGGAAGCAGAGCCCTGGTGGGAGACTTTCACACAGACCCAGCAAGAAAAACACATTGCCTCAGACACAGCTAGTAGCTGTAGAGAAGTTCAGATTCTGGATATCTTTTCTTTATTTTGGTCACACCATGGGGCTTTTAGTTCCCCAACCAGGGATTGAAGAAAAGCTATGACCAACCTAGACGGCATGTTAAAAAGCAGAGACATTACTTTGTCAACAAAGGTCCATCTAGTCAAAGCTATGGTTTTTCCCGTGGTCATGTATGGATGTGAGAGTTGGACTATAAAGAAAGCTGAGTGCTGAAGAATTGATGCTTTTGAACTGTGGTGTTGGAGAAGACTCTTGAGAGTCCCTTGGACTGCAAGGAGATCCGACCAGTCCATCTGAAGGAGATCAGTCCTGGGTGTTCATTGGAAGGACTGATGTTGAAGCTGAAACTCCAATACTTTGGCCACCTCATGCGAAGAGGTGGAAAAGACCCTGATGCTGGGAAAGCTTGAAGGTGGGAGGAGAAGGGAACGGCAGAGGATGAGATGGTTGGATGGCATCACCAACTTAATGGACATGAGTGAGAGTAAACTCTTGGCGTTGGTGATGGACAGGAAGGCCTGGCATGCTGCAGTCCATGGGGTCGCAGAGTCAGACACGACTGAGTGACTGAACGGAACAGGGATTGAAACTGGGCCAAGGCAGTGAAAGTGCCGAGTCTTAACCACTGGACCCCAGGGAATTCCCTCTGGACATCTTTTGAAGATAGGATTAGGGTATTCATACTGGCTCAGATGTGGGCATGAGAGAGAGGAGTCAAGGATGACCCACATTATAGCCTGAGCAATGGTAAGAATGGGATTGCTATTTGCTGAGACAGGAAGACCAGTGGAAGATCAGGTTTGAGGGTGAAAATGAAGAGTTCTATCGTGGCCATGTTAAGTTTGGGTTTCTTGCTCATATCTGAGTAGAGATGGATGATTCTGAGCGGGAAGGTCTGGACTGGAGAAGCCAATCTACAGTCATCAGTCTATGAGGATGTGTCTAAAGTCTCAGGAAGGATGAGGGCACCTGGAGAGGGACCAGAGGAGAAGAGAGGTCCACAGGCTGAGTTCCAGGGAATTCTATCCTGTGGACATGGCACAGATGAGCAAGAAGGACCGGAAAGGAGTCTTCTAAACCAAGAGAGTGGGATCCGGGAAGATCCCAGAAGGATGAGTCCAGGGAGGAGGGCTCAGACACCTGATCGGGATGCTGCCGAGCAGGATGCCTAGAACTGACTGTGGCACTGGGCATGGTCCATGGATCATTGAGGACCTTGACAAGGGCAGTTCCAGTGGGGTGGTGGGAGCCAAAGCCCAACTAGAGTGAGTTGAAGAGTGAAAGGGATGGGGTTCCCTTGTGGTCTAGTGGTTAAGAATCCACCTGCCCGTGTAGGAGACACAGGTTCGATCCCTGGTCAGGGAAGACTCCAAATGCCTCAGAGCAACTAAGCCCATGCGCCACAGCTGCCGAGACCCGCACTCTGGAGCCTGTGCTCTGCGACAAGAGAAGCCCTCTCCCCAAAACCAGAGCGCAGCCCTCGCTCGCCGCAGCTGGCGAAAGCCCGTACACAGCAAGGAAGACCCAGCACAGGTGAACATAAATAAATCTTTTTAAAAAAGAGAGAGAGAGGGAGAAAGGGGAAAGAGCAATTCAGACTGTCAATCTGGAAAACTCTTGGAGAAGTTTTACTGTTTACAAAGTGTGTGTGTGTGTGTGTGTGTGTGTGTGTGTGTGTGTGTGTTTAAGATGGGGAGAATTGCACCATGGTTGTGTGTTGATGAGAATAACCAGTAGAAGGGGAGGAAACCGATGCTGTCAGAGAGACAAAGAGGACTTGCTGGATGTACTCGGGGGCAAGAGGCACCAGGTGCATCGCCCAAGTGGAGGACGTGGTCTTAGGTGTACACTCCAAGCACCCACTTGATGGGGAGAAGCAGAGAAAGGATGCCCAGGACGGCTGGTGAGCGAAGGGTGAGGTGGGAGTCTGGGGGTGGGGGGCTTCCTTCTGACTGCTTCTGTTTTTCCAGTGGAACAGGAAGCAGGGTCCTTCATCAGCTGACAGCGAAAGCGGCGGGCTCGTTCTCCAGTATTGTTACAGATAGCTGTGGCCTCCGCTGACCCCAGATGAAGAGGTTGGCTTATATTTAGGGCAGCATAAAACCCCACTGGACGCCAGGATCACCCTGGGCATGGTGAGAGTGCACACTTTGCTTGATGTGGGGCAACTAGGACCAACTGGGGAACCAGGGCAGGTCATACCAAGCCACGTCCCCATCGAGGTATGAGTGCTCACATGGTGAGAGGGGAGTGGCTCCATACCGTGATTCCTGCCCATTGCAATTGCTCCTTTCTCCTTCTTCGTGTGTTTAAATGTAAGCTAAGGGACTTCCAGGGTGGTCCAGTGGTTGGGATTCCAAGCTTCCAATGCAGGGGGCTCAGGTTCTATCCCTGGTAGGGGAACTAGGATCCAGGATCCCACAGGCTGGGCATGGCACTAGGAACTAGGATCCCACAGGCTGGGCATGGCACAACCAAAAAAAAAAAAAAAGAAACTAAGTCTGGTATAGCGGCACAGCTGGAACCTCAGGCCTCCTGACTCCAGGCCAGTTTTCTCTGGGCCATGTTGCTCCATCTCTCATTGACTGTCAGTAGGGATCAGCAAGCAGACTGGCAGGGAGGAGAATAATGTAGGCTGAAAGGAAGAAGAGGGGATGTAAATCAGGGGATTCTGGGGCATCAGGGCTGGGTGGGTCCCCTCAGATCATCTGGTCCAGCATCCTTATTTATAGGCTTGTTTTTCAACACCCTGATTTTATTTGATCTCTCAGCTCAGGCTGGAGAGCTTCAGTAACACACCCAAGATCACCCAGGAGGGCCCCCAGCATCCCCTCTCACCACCATCATCACTGTCCCCAGCACCATGTGCATCTTCCTGGGAGCTGGCCTGCATCAGTCATTCCTTGCTGCCACTCTGCATCTCATTTCACCCTCAGGGCCCCTCTGAGGTGGACACTCGGGTTATTTTCATTTCACAGGTGCAGAAACATCACGGGGTAAGGCGCAAGCCAGGAGACCTTCCTCTCAACCACTCTGAAAACCTTGACCAGAGATCTCTGGGGCCTGATAGCCCTCAGATACAAGGCAGAAGGGGGGCTCCCCTCGAAACCTGAAAGCAGTAAATTTAAGACCAATAAAGGGAAGTTTTGCTCTGCACTGAGGGGGTACTGGCTAAAAATACTAGTGGCTATAAGAAGTATTTAGATGAATTCATAGATAGTTGATCTTCACACAGCAGTTGGAGTCATCTCTTAAAAACATAAACAACACTTCACTGTCCAGAAC
Source organism: Redunca redunca (assembly GCA_006410935.1). NCBI lineage: Eukaryota > Metazoa > Chordata > Mammalia > Artiodactyla > Bovidae > Redunca > Redunca redunca. The sequence goes on from SJYQ01005462.1 coordinate 33,289, forward strand.
CTCCCACTGTACTTGTAGGAAAGGTTGGCCTCTTCGCCCTGGTGGCTTCCCCACCCTTCCATCCCGCCCCTCGCCTCCTGGCCCAATTGGCTTAGGCAGTGCTGCTCTCCTGGGGGTGTCCGGACATGCCCTGCTCCTCCTGCCTTGGGCTCTTCGTGTGTGCTCTTACCTCTGTTGGAAGATAATCCTGGGCTGCTGTCCTCTCTGCTCTTTGCCTGGGTGGGTCTTTCTCACCCTCCACACTTCAGCCTAAATGTCACCTCTTCCAGGGGCTTTCCCTGCTTGACCACCCAACTGAGTCAGTGCCTGGTCACTCTGACCTGTCACCCACGGTCTTCTTCCTTGCCCTTACTTTAAGCCTACTCAGTTAGCTGATCAGCTTGTTTTGTGTCTGCCTGCTTTTGCTGGACAGTGAGCTCGATGAGGGCAGTGTCCCTGCCTGTCTTTTCATTCCCATGTCTCCAGAACAAGTCCCCTACTAGCTCACTACCTGGCTTGTGCTAGCTTTTCACTCAGCACTGACTGCTGGATACGATCCTAAACCATTTTAAATGAATTTACACACTCAGTTCCCATATATCAGTCCTAAAAAAGAGGTCCTGTTAGTATCAGTATAATCCTTATTTTACATGTAAGGAAACTAAAGTACAGATTGGTGAGAAATTTACCCAGGTTACAGCTAGTGAGTGGCAGAGAAGAGATTACAATTCAGGCAGAGGGGCTCCACAGTCTATGCTCAACCACAACTCTCTCCTCCTTCTCCAGCGTTTATTGAGAAGGTCATCAGTGGACAGTTGAAGAATAAATGAAAGAATAAATGAGAGGGATTGGTACAAAGGGCCCTGGAATCAGATAGACATGGGACTGGGACCCAGCTCTGTCCCCTGTGAACTTGGATCTCAGATTACAAGTCTATTAAGAAACAAAACCAAAACACTTCCCTGAGATTGCCTCAAAGCAATAAGAAAAAAAAAAATTAAACAACCTAAGAGAGAAATGGCGAATGTTTGGATAGGCACTTCACTGATAAAGAAACCAGGATGCAAAATAAACAAATGAAAAGATGTCTCATCTGGTTAGGGAAATGCAAATGACGGCCGACATGTTAGGCACCATGAAGAAGTCTGGTAGTACTAAGTGTTGGTGAGGATGTGGAGCCACTGGAGCGCTCATCCCCCCCAGCAGCCAGAGGGGTGTGTTCATGGGTCCCGCACTTTGGAAAACAAACTCAGGAGCACTTGTAAAGTTAAACGTGTGCAGACCCGATGACCCACAATTTCAATCTCAGACATGCAGCCTAGAGAAACACCCACTTGTGTGCAGCCAGAGACATGTTTAAGAATGATCATGGCAGACCTACTATTATAGCAAAAAACTAGAAGGACCTAGTGCTCATTGACTGGAGAACAGAAGCTTCGGTCTAACTTAGACAATGGAATACTAGAGAGCTGAGAAAGTGAGTGAATGTCAGCTAAACTGTAAAATCAGGGATGTATTTTGGAAACCTAGTGATGCATGAAAAATCAAGCCAAAGAGGAATACCTAGGATCACATTGTTTATATAAAAGTCAAAAAGCAAACAAAACTATGTTGTGTAGGATCCATCCCTATAGAGGGACAGTACTTTTTCTCAAAGCAAGTGAATGGGGATCACAAAATTCAGGATCATGCTGAACTCTGGAGGGAGGCAAGGAACAGAACTGGGGAAACACGTAGCTGGTTTCAACAGTGCTGGTGAAGTTCTAGATCCTAAACTGGGGCAGTGGTTCATCGTTGTTTGTCTTCATAAAGCAAACATTCATTACACATTTTCTTTTGGTATTCACCAAATATTACATAACAAAGTTTTTTCCCTAACTTCTGTGGTTTTAGAGTTGTTGTAAGAATCAAATGGGAGTGTGGATAGAGTGGTTTCATTCCTTTAAAAGGCATCCATCATATTCTAGTCATCCTCTTAGACACCAAAAAAGTTGCTCAGTCGTGTCCGATTCTTGGTGACCCCATGGACTATACGGTCCATGCCAGTCTCCAGGACAGAAACTGGAGTGGGTAGCTGTTCCCTTCTCCAGGGGATCTTCCCAACCCAGGGATTGAACCAGGGTCTCCTGCATTGCAGGTGGATTCTTTACCAACTGAGCTATCAGGGAAGCCACCTGGTAGCTTCCTTAGACACCAAGGAAGATACAAAAAGTGACAATATTGTCCAACTGGGAGGAAGTGGCTCCAGATCAGAGCAGTGAAGAGCACCAGCTTTGGAGCCAGAGAGACTCAGGCGCAAATCCCAGCCCGGCTATGTACTAGCTGTAGGAACTTGGGTGGGTGTCCCTGGTGGCTCAGAGAGTGAAAAATCTGCCTGCAATGCAGGAGACCCAGGTTTGACCCGTGGCTATTCACTCCAGTATTCTTGCCTGGAGAATTCCATGAACGGAGGAGCCTGGTGGGCTACAGTCCACAGAGTCACAAAGTGTTGGACTTGACTGAGCAACTAACACTTCCACTTTTTCACATATGACCTTGGGTAACTTACCCTGCCTCCCTCTTCCTTAGTTTTGTCATCAATAAGGAATAACAATCATGGGATGCTATAAGGCTTGGATAAAGCTTTAAAGATAACTGACTCACCATGATATAAGCATTTAGTAAGAGCTCAATTTTGCTTTTTGTGCAAAATGCTGAGACAGTGGGGGTGGAGAGGAAAGTATCAGCCTGCCCAGGTGAGCACTGAATGGGAGAAGAGTTTGGGTTGTACACGTCAGGCTCCAAGGGATGACTAAAGGTTTGAGGCAGAAACAAGATTTGTGTCTCAGAAAGATCTCCCCGCCTAAAGTGAGGGGTAAGACCTGAAGACAGGAAGAGTTTAAGAGGCTGTAAAAATAATCCAGATGAGAGTATAGAGTCCTGAACCAGGGGGTGTGAAGTACACAGGGACAGGAGCACTGGAAAGAAGGGGATGGATTCTAGAGCTATGGGGAGACAGAGTTGACTGGACTGAAAACTGTACGTGGGGATAAAGATGGCAGAAATCACATGGGACAATATCTAGGTGTGATGCCGTAGGACAGGGCGCTCAGAAGGAGAAGCAGGTTGGAGGGGAGAGCAAAAGGATGAGTCCAGAGTGGGTCAAGTTGAGTTGGGGGGCTTGGGGGTCATCCATGGACATCTCTAGGAGGTGCTGCATTTACTCGTTGGGAGCTCAGGGCAGAGCTCAGCTTGGAGAAGGTAACTGGGCCTGAGTGAGGTTGTTGATATAGGGAATGAGGGTGTGCAGCAGGCTGAGTTGCCTATGTCCCCGGAGCAGGAGGAGGAGGAGCTGGGGAGACTGCAAATGAGCTGGGAAGGGAGGCAGAAAATAGGAAGGTGGGGTCTCCTTGAAGCTGAGGGAGGTGAGAGCTTGAAGGAGAGTGGGTAACCTACCCCAGAGTCGGACGTCACAGAGTCTGGCCATAAGGGGTTTTCAATGTCCTGGGCAGGGTTAGGGTTAGGGTGGGGACCCATCTTGGAGAAGCTTTTCTCAAGGTTCCCAGAGTGAATTTTAGCCCCTTCAATCCCCCTGCCCCCTCCCCACAGCTCCCGTCCATCCTGCCCATCCCTTAGGTCTTTTTTTTAAGAAAAAACATTTTATTTTGTATTGGGGTATAGCCAGTTAGCTAAACAACGTTGGGACAGTTTCAGGTGAACAGTGAGGGGACTCAGCCATGTAACCATTTTCCCCATGTACCCATTCTCCCCCAAACTCCCCTACCTCTTAGACATTATCATATTTGTTCAATGTCTATTCTCGGTTGGTCTATAAACTCAGCAGCAACCACCAGAAATCATGCTAAACATACTATTTCATTTGAGCCTCTTTTCAGTTTCAAGAAACCTGTATTGTTTTCATCCTCACTTAGCAAACTGAGGCTCGTGTGAAGGCCCTGAAAGTGGGGTGGGCTTATTTGGCCAATACTGGTGCCAGGTTCCATCCCTAACTTGTGGGTGGCAGACCAGAGAAATAAACTCAGAGACTCTGAATACCTGAACTCCGTGGTTCTCAAACTTGAGCCTGTGTACAGAACACCAGAGTTTGGTATGAATTGGCAGATTCCAAGGCGCCAAACTGCAGAGATTCTGATTCAGTAGATGGGAAACAAGGTCTGGGGACCTATTTAATTAAGCAGCACCCCAGGGGATTCCCGTGCAGGTGAGGGAGGGCCACCCAGGGGGCAGCATTAACCCCATCGTGTGCTGCACACACGGTCCAACTTCAGGCTGCAGAGTGGTCCGGACCCCGAAGCTACTGGTTTCTGGCAATCGGTTAGGGCTCTGACTGCAGCTGGGAGCGGGCTGGGGCTGGGGGAGGCAGAGGGTGGTAATAAAGAAACAACAGGAAGCTCAGCTTTTATTAGCCCTGGGTAGTCACAGCTGCAGGTGAGTAATCTGATTTCTGCGGCGTCCTGTTTTCTCCGCTGCCTGGCGGTTCCTCGACACCCACTCACCTGCCACCAGACACGGGAGAAAGGGCGGGTAGGAGGGAGGATGGGCGTGGGGCTCCGCCTGCTTGGGTCCCTCGCCCGCGCCCACGCGGGCACACCCGCTGTGCAGTGCCCACTGGCCACGCACCTGGCGCGCTCACTGCAGAGACGTGGGCTCCGCGCCCTGCGGTGGAGGGATGACGCCGACGCCCACTCGCGGCCCTGCGCCCCCGTCCCAGCTGCGCCCGCGTCCCAGCTGCGCCCCCTGACTCTGGGCGCGCTCCCCCATCACAAGGCCTGATGCCATCTCCCAGCTCAGCAGCTGACTTCTAAGCCTTGGTTGTTGCCTCTGTGAAATGGGAGAATGTCCACCTCCCAGTGTCAGACTGGTGAGATGGAGGAAGGGATGGGGACGTTATAAACTCTAAAGCCCTGTCCCAATGCCGAAGCGTCCAGAAGAACCTAAGAGGGGCAAGTCTAACTGCTCTGTGCCTCAGTGTCCTCACTTGTGAAATAAGAGTGATTATCCCTTTTTCAGGCTTCCCTGGTGGCTCAGAGGTTAAAGCGTCTGCCTGCAATGAGAGAGACCTGAGTTCGATCCCTGGATCGGGAAGATCCCCTGGAGAAGGAAATGGCAACCCACCCCAGTAGTCTTGCCTGGAGAATCCCATGGACGGAGGAGCCTGGTGGGCTACAGTCCACAGGGTCGCAAAGAGTCAGACACGACTGAGCGACTTCACTTTCAGGAGTAGATAGGACTTCCCTTGTGGCTCAGCTGGTAAAAAATTGCCCTGCAAATGCAGGAGAGACCTGGGTTCCGTCTCTGGGTTGGGAAGATCCCCTGGAGAAGGGAAAGGCTACCCACTGCAGTATTCTGGCCGGGAGAATTCCAGGGACTATACAGTTGACGGGGTCACAGAGAGTCGGACACGACTGAGCAGCTTTCACTTTCCCTCCACTTTCATGAGTAGGTAATGTCCCCGAAGTGTCTAGAAAACAGTCCATGCTGAGGGCAGCCGCGGGGGTTGTGGGCATCATCACTTACTGCCTACCCAGGATAGGCATTCCCTCCTCTCCCTCAGGTACTGGGGCTTTCCTTGGTTTTCAGCTCCTATTTGGGAAATGCGGAGGTTGAGGAAGGCATGGATGGGAAAAGTCTGAGGATGGGAGAGAGTCAGGGGCTTGGTTCCATCCCTAGCTCTCTGAAGCAAATTTTCCAGCTATAAAGTGGGGTTGATAGCACTCTTCCTGACAATCCACAGGGGTGTAAAGACCATGGAATGAGAAAATAAACCTAGAAACACTTGTAAACTGTGAAGTGCTGTCTATATCCAAAAAAGAAGAAATTAAAATTTTGTCTTAAAGGGTCTTGGATTGGTCAAGAGGCAAACTAGATTTAGCCAGGGAGTCACCAAAGGTCCCCATGAGGAAGGCCACTGGACTTCACCTTCATTCGTGCAGCCCACCATGTCGTGCCATGCTGGCACAAGGCTGCGGAGCGAGATCCTGCAATCAGGAGGGTTCAGGGTCCAGTCAGCCAAGAGGCAAAGGTGTTCTGGGAGCACAAAGGAGGGAGGAAGCTGGCTCCTTGGGGTGAGGCAGGGAGGAAGACTTCCTGGTGGAGTCAGCCTTGAAAGGACTCTTTAAGGAATGGTTACAGCTCCCAGGGGGAGAAAGGAAAGTATATTGCAGGCAGAGACAAACTACAGCAGAAAAACCCAGGGATGAGAAAGTGTGTAGTGTGTTCGGGGAAAGGACATGAAATGTGGCTGAAACGCAGGGCAGGAAGGAGGGAGGTTCAGATGAAGACCAGGTGGGCAGGGCTTCCAGTGCTTTCCTGCCGCTGCTGCTGCTGAAGTCGCTTCAGTCATGTCCGACTCTGTGAAACCCTATGGACAGCAGCCCACCAGGCTCCTCCATCCACAGGATTCTGGAGGCAAGGATCCTGGAGTGGGTTGCCATTTCTTTCTCCACCAGTGCCTCCCTAGGGAGCTCAGACTCTATCCTGAGGTTGATTAGGGTACATGAAGGCTTTGCAACAGGGGAACGATGTAGTCAGGTGGAGGTTCTAGAAAGATCCCTGTGGTAGGTGTAGAGGATGTTTAAAGGCAAGAAGAGGGAAGAGTAGACAGACTGAAGCCATTGCCTGAGTTGAAGGTAACCTGAACTAAGGCAATGGCAAGGGGGTGGGAGAAGGGACAGATGGGTGAAAACTTTCCAGAGCAAAACAGAATATTCAGTAGAATAATCTGAGGGAGAGAAGGTAAAGATGACTGAATTTTCTGTCTCTGGAGCTTGAGGTGAATAGGGACAGCATTCATGGTGATGGGAGCCCAGGAACAGAGCAGGGTGAGGTCCCCTTCAAAATACCCATTGGACACCCATTTCTTCAAGAGCTGTCTGTGCGGTACCTTCAGACTTGGGAGCAGAGTAAGACCCAGCATCTTCCAGGGAGAGGCTAAAGTGAGGGAAAAGGGAGTGTTAGGGAGAGGCTAACGAGAGACCAAAGAATATTAGGAATCTTTCGGTTGTAAGTGACAGAACTCAATTCAACCTAGGTTTAAAAAAAATTTTTTTAAGGAAAATGAGAGATATTAAGAGTCTAAAAAAAAAAGGGGGGGTGTCTAGTGGGTCTGTTATCTTGGAGTTTCAAGGGAGTGTCAACTTCAGGCGTTGCTGGGTTCAGGGTTCCTGATAACGTCATTGGGTTATCTCCCTGCCACCTCCATCAGTCAATTCTGTTTGTTTCTGCCTTTCTTTAAGAATGGGCCATCTTCATTCTGTCCCACGACAGATTGGCCCTCTCCAGTCCCAGAAAAGATACGTGTTCAGAGTCTTTATCAGCTCACACTTCAGAAGGAGAAAGCCAGTGGTCCCCATCTACTGCATCAGCAGTGCTGGGGATGGTGGAGGCTTGACTGGCCAGCCCATCACATGTGCAAGACCCAACTGAACCATTGTACCAAGGAGAATGGGACCCTGTGACTGGCCTACTTGCCTTTCCCAGTGGGTAGGAACCTGTGAGGACACCCCACCCGCCTGCAGGTTTAAGGGCAGAACCCTGGGGAACACTGACATTTCCAGGGTGCACAGAACTTGGGAAGGAAACTGATGAGTCTGAGAGAGGTTCTAGGAGAAGCAAAGTCTTCAGAGGAGACAAGTTCTGCAAGGAGGCAATGGATAAAGGCAAATTCTGGAAGGGGTGACAGGTGCCCCCTGTTCTGGGCTCCAACCACCCACCCTCACTTGGTGTGGAAAAAGGCTGTGAGCCCTGATGAGCCAGTACAGGTTCTACCATGGCTCCAGGTGGAGCCCATTTCCCCACCTGTGATATGAGGATACTCACAGAACACCCACCCCATAGGATGGGTGAAAGATGGGAGCAAGATGGCACCGAGAAATGCTTACCCCGATGCCTGGCACACGCTAAATGCTCAGTAATTGGGAGCTACTTATTCTGCTGGTGGAAGAAATTGTTAGTAGCGGCAGTGGTCATATAGCCCCAGAATCCTGCGACCCTGGGGGGTAGAAAGTTTAGCTAATACCCTCAGGCCCACTGAGGCCTCACACATTTATTCACTCAACAGTCTTTAACGGAGCCCCCGCTGCGTGTACCCCAGTCCCTGTGTCAGACGCGGCAGCACACAGGCATCTAAGGCATCGGGAGGTAGGATGTGACGGTGAGTAGCTACTGTTCGGGATGATAAGGGCCTGGGCTGTGGGAGCCCAGAGAAACACGGCTCATAGGAGGCGCCAGGGCGACTCCATAGGGAAGCAACATGTGAGGCGGCCCCAAAAGACAACTGATGGAGAGAAAAAATGCTGATGTTCTGGGGACTTCCCTGGTGATCCAGTGGCTAAGACGCTGAACTCCCAATGCAGGGGGCCTGGGTTCGATCCCTGGTCAGGGAACTAGACCTTGCATTGCTACAACTGAAAGATCCTGCATGCTGCAACTAATACCTGGCATAGCCAAATATATAAATAAATATTAAAACAAATTTTAAGTGCTAATGTTCTCTGCATGTCACAGGGGGTCAGATGCTGGGTGTGCTGAGCCGTTTCATATAGGAAGTGGGGACTGCTGTTCCCATTTCGTGGATAAGGGAATAGGGACTCAGAGTGGGTAGGTGGCTTGCTCAGAGTCACCGTACTTGCAAGTGGGGGCACCAGAGCTGGCCTGACCCCACCGGCTGGGTTTATCAGGTGGAGAAGAGACAGAGAGGATGCCAGGGAGAAGGAGAAGGACAAGGTGACCCAGCCCTCTGGGATGGGGAGTGGGAGGCAGGAGTACCCCCCTGGAAAGCACACACCTGGGAGGGGGCGAGGCAGGGACAGAAGGACAAGGACGAGATGGGAACCTTGACCTTCAGCAAGTCCTGTGCCTCCTGGGACCTCGGTCTCCTCTGCACAGTGTGGTTGAGTAAGTCTATTATCTCCACCCCCATTTTGCAGGTGAAGAAACAGAAGGTTAGGTCCAAGCCTTCCAGCGATGGAGCTCACATGCCGTGGCCACCACACTGCGGTGCTGCTGGAGCAAATGCGGTGTGAGAGCTCACTGCAAACCCTCCTCTCTGTGTCAAGGGTGGCAGCCACAAAGGGCACCCCGGAGGAGTGGGAGTCCCCATGGGAGCAGCTCTCAGGGGATCCCAGAAGACCGTCGTGTGCTTCTGTTCAGAAACTCAGCCTCTTAAGGACCCTGGAGAAAATTTCATTCATGCCCTGGGAGGAATGCATGCCACTTGCAAATGCAGAAACTGAGCCCGGAAGGAGGGGAGCATCTTGTTCCAGGTCGCACAGTGAGCCGTGGTAGGAACCCATCCAGAGTGCAGCTCGCCTTACACCTGGTGCAGTGCCCTTTCTCCATTCCAAAATCTACTCCTCACCTTGCCTCCATTTATAGCAATCTCTATCAGTCTGAGCTGTTGATAGGGACCAGGCACTTCATCTTTATCCCTAGTCCTCCAAGCTATCCTATGAAGTATTACCCAGGGCAGCCTTAAGGTCTTGTGGTGGTGGTGGTTTAGTCGCTAAATTGTGTCCGACTCTTGCGACCCCATGGACTGTAGCCCACCAGGCTCCTCTGTCCATGGGATTTTCCAGGCAAGAATACTGGAGTGGGTTGCCATTTCCTTCTCCAGGGGATCTTCCCAACCCAGGGATTGAACCCAGGTCTCCTGCACTGCAGAAAGATTCTTTACCGACTAAGCTGTGAGGGAAGCCCTAAGGTCTAGAAACAGAGGCAAATATACATACTTAATACGTAGTTCATTGATTGAATATTACAAAACACGTTAATAATCATCAGTGCATCTAGACTTTATAGCCACCCTATAAATTATGCAATCCTAATTTACCGATGAGAAAACTGAGGTTCAGAGATGTGAGAAGTCTCGCTCCTGGACTCACAGCAAGGAAGTGACAGCCTGAGGATGAGCATACAAGCATCTCTGACTCCAGTCTAGGAGCCTTGTCCCTACCCCAAACTGCTGTTGGGTAAGAGGTGAAGGACCTGCAAAGCGAGGTGAGGAGTGACAGGAGGCTCTGGTCCCCAGGGATGAGAAAAGCGACAGTTACTGTGAACATAAGGCCTCCGAAGGCTGCCTGGGTTTGAGTCCTGCTCTGCCCTCGGGCAAGTCACTGGTCCTCTCTGAGCCGCGTTTTTCTCATCTGTGTAAGGGGGATGGTAACAATGTGCTCACTTCACTGGGTCTTTGGGAGGGTTAGATTAGAAGAGTGTGTGGCACGTGGCTAGCACATTGGAAGAGTTGCCTTTTGTTTGCTGGCCTCTTGTATGTCATTCTGCAGTGGCTGCCTCGCCTACCAGCAGTACCGCTTTTATACCAATTGTGGGTTCTGGAGCTGGCCACCTGGGCTCAGCTACTTGCTAGCAGGGTGGTCTAGAGCTTAGCAGGAGACTTAAGGTGAGGCTCGTGAAGTTAAGCCTCAGGTCTCTCACTTGCATGGCCTTGTACCTTACTTTATATTCATAACTTTCTGTTTTTCTTAAAGGGATCCCCCAATGTTGTGTAAGAGCTACTGGCAGCCTGCAAAACATGCATCAGCCTCTGTGTGTCTAATGCATTTGGCCTCTCCATGTACCTCGATTTTCTCATTTCTTTAGTAGGGAGGGTGTTATTAAATGAATGAATAGGTGTAGAATGCTTTGAAAACACCTGGCACATAGTAAATGGCCTCTTCAGTGAGTCTCCAGCTAGTGAATATGCTAAGTGCTAGTCAACGTGCTAAATGCTTTCCCCTGGTCGTGTTATTTAATGATGTTTAATCTTCACAGCAACCACTCCCATTTTACAGATGAGAAAACAGAGGCTCAGAGAAATGAGATCACAGAGCTGGGAAGCTAGACGGGTCTGACTCAAGGGCCTTGCCCCTAACCACTGCCCCCACTACCCCCCGGTTTAGGATGGGCCCCTGTCCCCTGGCGGCTGAACCCAGAGGATCCGGGTCAAACCTCAGGCAAGCACTGTCTGCCAGGCTCCGGTCACCCGGAGGAGGGGGACCAGGCCCCCCCCCCCCAAGTCCAGCTGGGCCCTGCCACACCTAGCACCCTCGTCCTGCCTGCCCCCTAGAACTTCCTCCAGAGCTCCCGTCACCAGGCCCTGGCCCAGGTGGGGCAGGGGCCAACGGGTGACAATGACCGATTTAGAAAGTAAAGTTGCTTCTCAAACAAATAAGAAAGAAGAGGAAAGAAAGAAATGGCCTGCCCGCTTCCTGCCCCACTCTCTCTCCCAGCACCTGGGGCCCAGCTGCAGGGTTTTCACTGCTTGTTTGTTCATCCTGCCTTGAGGAGCCTCTTCTTAAAGCCCCAGGCTCCCTCCTGCTGGGCTGCGGGATGATTGTGGAGCCGTGGAAATAAGCACACTCCGTGATTGCCGCATTGTTGTCGCTCGGGTATTGTTTGGGATGACAATACCGATAATCACAACAATCTGGGTTTCCTGCAGTTGGGAGAAGTGGGGGATTACCAGGTTGGCTGTGGGAGCTGCCATCCTGGCTCTGAGACGTCTGAGGTGTGAAGGCCTGGCCAGGTTATCCCTTCTCTCTGGGCCTGAGTTCCCTTGTCTGTAAAGTGGGGGTGACGTTGTGGTGAGGGTCGGGTGAGTAGGGAAGACATAGGCGTGCCCCGGTGGGGGTGGCAGCTACCCAGTCAACTACTGTGCAAGCCAGGGTCACGCAGGAGCACAGTTCTAAGAGCCTCTGCAGGTGGGGGTGGAAAGCTTGGTGGACTTGGAGGTAAAATAATCCTGAAACCCTTGGTATGTTCTAGCCAATGTTTTAAGTGCTTTGCAGAGAATGATCATTTCATCCTCACCGCAACCAAATGAAGTAGCTACTATGTCGTTCCTATTTTACAGGTGTGGAAACTTAGGTGCAGAAAAATGGCTGGCCGGAGGTCAGCACGTCTGGCAGGTGCGGATGAACTCGGCCTGTCTGGGGGAGTCAGTGCTCGGAGCTGCAGGCACTGGCTTGGGGGCAGGTCTGGCTCTGAGAGTGACTTGCTGTGTAACAGTGGACAAGTCCTTGCCTTCTCAGCATCCGTTCTTGATCTGCAAAGTGAGCAGCCCATAATACCCATCTATAGAGTCGGACATGACTGAACAACTGAACGTGCACGCACGCACGCACGCACGCACAGGTATCAAAATCCTCGGGGAGACTTGTGGCCAGATTTAGTGACCAGGTAGAGAAAGACAAGGACTGGATATAGCAGGGGCCCAGGAAGCCACGGCTGTCACTGCCATCATATTATTAGTTTTAGAGTCACAGACGAGAGCCAGCCTAGAGGATGTGAGGGCCCGGCCCAGCTCTGAAAATCTAAATCCTGTGGTTGCAGCTGGGGGAGTGACTCCAGGAGGCACCTGGTGAGAGGTGGCTCCACCCGTTGGGGGTAATGGGGCTAAAAAAAATCCCTGAGATGCCACCATGCAATTTGCCAGTTGCCTGCCCCGATTAAAGGCAAACTCTTCCACCCTGCTTCTCCGCCCCACCCCTACTTCCCATGAGCTGTGTGGCTCCAGAGAAGTCACTTGGCCTCTCTGAGACAGGAAAAGGACATGACCTACATTAGAGATGCTGTAGATAAAATGCATAGCCTAGCTCCTGACATGAAGTCACTAAGAGGCAAGGAGAACCAGAATTTTGAGGTCGACCTATGTTCCAGTCCTCCCTGGGCACGTTTCTTGGACTCTCTGAGCCTGGAAAAGAGGTTTGCATGGCAGCCAACACACAGCAGTTGCTTAACTGACAATTGTGGTTGGCTGTGACCATTTCTTATACTTTCCAAGGATGTCCAGAGCCCCTCAAAGATCCCGGGGCTTCTAACATTCACTCTAGTGCTCAATTTCCCTGTCCCTCCAGAACTGTCCTCTGCCCATCTCCATCTGTTCTGTGCTTGGTAGGTGACCTTGGTGGGTGACATCAATGGGCTTTGTCCTCTGGCTTCTGGTGGGGTGGGGCAGGAGGCAGAGGCCGGTGGAGGGTGACAATCTATTTATTGCCCCAGCCCCTTCCTGCAGGGCACCCACAGGCTGCCCGTGTCCCTCACCCAACGTCTGCAGCTCCCGTCAGCAGCCCCAGGCACACAACTGTGGCTCTGGGTCCAGGTACCCTCTCCTTCCCCGCCCTTCGGGCTGTGAGTGATAACAGCTCTCCATGGTTGCCAGCCCTGGGACACTGCCTTGTCCCTCCTAGTCTCCCTAAATCCTGCCACATCTTTGTCATAGACCCTTGATTAAATTCTCTTCAAATTACTCAATTTGAATGTACCATCTGTTTCCTGCCAGGGCCCTGATCATGTGTGACGTGTACCCTGATGTATTCATCTAGGACTCCAGGTATGGTCGAATAATAAACATTCACACAGCCTTCGCAGTCAGGTATTTATCCACTCAATTAATTTTTGCTGAGATCTGCCATGTCCCAGGCTCTTGTGTATGGAGCCGGGGGCAGAGATGACCAAGACAAGAGTTCCTGATCTCAGAGAACTCATGGACTAGTTGGGGAGACAGATGCCTTAAGAGACAACAACATTTGCTGAAAGCCATGACAGAGGCATGGCCCGGCAGAAGGGAAGCCATCATGCTCGGAGAGGCTGTGCAGTGGAAGGACTTTTGAGCATCATCTTTGAAAAAAAAATGTAATAACATTTTATTTAGCCCAGTGTTTCAAAATATCAACAAATAATATTATCAAGTAAAACTGATGGGAAAATTCCAGAGGTTTTTACATCTTTTTTGAAGTCTTCCAAATCTGGTGTGTGTTTTGCACTTATGGCACATCTTAGTTCGTCCTGATCCCATTTCAGGGTTCCGTAGCCTCTAGTGTGGAGCAGCATCTTCTTAGATTCTCACAACAACTCAGTAGGGCTTTTGCTCCCACTTTGCAGTTGAGGAAGCAGAGACTCAGGGGGGTATCTTGTCCAGGGTCACAATTACTCCGTGATGGGGGCAGGCTAGAACCTACAGCTGTATGATTCCAAAGCCTGTCTTCCTCTGGACCAACCTCTTCTTGCCAGAGTGAAGCAGCTGACGAGGGCTAAAGTCAAAACTTTAACTGAAGTCCTCTGACCCCAAATCCTGCAGTGTTTCTACCTCGGCTGATTCCAGGGCACAGATTAAGGGAAGGTTGTTGTCATTCATTTGCCAAGTCATGCCTGACTCTTTGTGACCCTGTGGACTGCAGCCCGCCAGGTCCCCCATTCCCTCACCATCCCCTGGAGTTCGCAGATAAGGGAAGATAATAAGAGAAGGTAATAACCTTCCAAAATGGGTTCCAACCCCTATTCTTCTAGGACCTTGAGACAGCATGGGGGTAGGGTGATGGCAGAGGAGCACTGAGCACTTCTGGCTAAGTTGCTAAATTCTCTTTTGGGAGGAGGGGGTAGTTAAGGGGTGGAAGGTGAGGGCTGCACGGGATGGGGGCAGCTAGACTAGGCAAACTGGAAAGTGGCTGCAAGTGATCCTGGCATCTTTGCCAACGCCATGGTCAGCAATTCCTTCTGAGCTTGAACGCAGGGCTATCCAGAAATGCTCACTCCCAGAGGCTAGGGTCGCAGTTAAAGTTCACAGTGAATTCATCACCATCATTTTCACAATGGTGCTTGGGAAATTATAATGGGATGATAAAGGTAAGACATTCGGATGAGCGGCTTACCCCAGATTCTCGTGGGTAGATTCTTAGACCCACATTCATGCATTGAAGGGGAAATCAGAGCCAGGGAAGAATGGCTGGAAGCAAGGGGAGTTCCCTGCACATCCAGGGTGTGTGTTTGTGTGTTTGTGATTCCAGAGATGTGTGATGCAAAGAGTAATGTTCAGGAGTTGAGTATTCCTGACCTATTGATCACTCATCGATTATCCATTCACCCACAGAATCATCCATCCAGCCATCCCCTTGAGATCCTGTATACCTGTCCATGCATCTGCCTCTCAGTTTCTTCTTTCCTTCACCCACCCTTCATTCATTCTGTCCCCTCCTGTCACCTACCCATCTATCACCATCAACTCTGCACCCAATCTCCTGCTGAATGCTCAACGGGCAACTGTGAGTAAAAGTCAAGCCTTCCTTCAGACCTGGTGCGTGGACAGCCCTTAGTCTAAGCAAGGGAGCAATTATGGTGATGGAGGGGAGTTCTAGGAGCTTCGAGGAGGAGATGCCCAACTGTGACTTTCTGCGAGTCAGGAAGGCTGCCTGAGGAAGGAACACCCAAGCTGGTCTTGAAAGAGGAACAGGGGCTTGTGAAGGCCGAAGAAGGAAGCCTGGCTGATGAGATGGGCAGTGATGCGGGCTGGCCATGGACACAAAGAACCCGCCACAGAAGCTGGTGGGAGGGAATGAAGGAGCAGTGGCCTCAAGCCAAGGTCTCACCCCCGGCTCTCAGGGTCACAGCACAGAAGTCCATCGCAACCTTACTTGGCCTGGCCTTCTCTTAGCACAGGCTCTGGCGTGTCAGCCTCAGAAGACCTAGAAAGCATCCAAGATATCCTCCTTATTGCATCGAGAAACTGACCTGCCAGAGTCACAGTGGACAGCCCGAGGCTCTAACTCCAGTACCTTCTGGGTTCTCTCCATTAGCGTCTAGACCCCAATTCCTCCACACTCAACAACGCTTGCAGCCCCTCAGGGCCTGTCATGGAGCTGGGCCCAGAAAAAGGGCCCTTCCCCTACCCCCGATCCCTGTTTATCAAAAATCAGATTGGTAGAGTTCACTCATGCTCTTTCCATTGTTCCATTTCATTCCTCGCATCAGTCCTGGGTTCAGTCCCTGGGTCAGGAATATCCTCTGGAGAAGGAAATGGCAATCCACTCCAGTACTCTTGCCTGGAAAGTCCCACAGACGGAGGAGCCTGGTAGGCTGCTACAGTCCATGGGGTCGAACAGAGTCAGACAGGACTGAGCGACTTTACTCACTCACTCACTCACTCACTCACTCAACAGTCCCGGGGGGGTTGGAATTCCTTCTCTTTTTACAGATTCGGGAAGGGAAGTCTCAGAGAGGGCCAGGGGCTTGCCCAGAGTTGCATAGCTCAAACACAGCAGAGCTGCCATCCTGACTGCTGCCCTGCACCTGCTCCGGGACACCAGGCGACACCTCACGTAGGCTGGTCCCCTGCTGATGCTGTGCCGTTGAAGTCAGGGGCTGTGGACCGGTGGGGTCAGGAGGGACAGAAACCAAACCCAGGTGAGGGCCTGGGCGGTGGGGGAAGGACCCTGGAGAGGAAACCTCGGAGCTTGTTTTCACCTGTAACCTGCTCTGCCCCGCCCAGCAATGGAAAATGTGTGTCAGAGGAAGCTGCAGGCTGGGGACGGGGTAGCTGTGCGTGGGCGACAGCTTGTGGAGGGCCACCTCGGGGGTAGGATGCGCGGGGGCTGGGGGGCGAGGTCTGGGGTGCTGGAGTGGAGTTCGTGTTCTGCCCACGGCCCTCTGCCTTTTTCTCTCGGGGTAGCACTTTCTTTCTCCGCCGAGGAAAGGGAAGCGAGAACCAGGGTTGGGGGCACAGAGGGAGTAACGAGAGGAAAGGCCCAAAGAGATGGTGTGTTGGCGCCAAGAGGGCAGCGGAAGGTGCTGAGTAGTGAGACTGAGGAGGCGAGGAGGCGCTCAAAGCCTCGCCTGGGGCCCCAGGGAAGTGTGGACAAGTTCTGAGCAAGGGAGTGGTGTGGACGTGTTTGCTCTAGGACACCCTCCTTTAAAGTGGTGATCGGGGCTGAAATGGACAAGAGTGAGATGCGATTTTTTTCGATGTTTTGCTAGTGTCTCGGGGCTACCGTGTCTGTGCAACACGGTAGCACAAACCAGGTGGCTTATGATCAGAGAAACGTCTTTTCTCACTGTCATGCAGGTCAGAGGATGGATATTAAGGTGTCCCTGGGGCCACGTTGTCTGAGACTCTGGGGAGAGAATCCCTTCTTGCCTCTTCCTGTCTTCTAGTGGTGGCCGTCAGTCCCTGGCATTCTGTGGTTTTCAGCTGCATTGTTCGAAACTCAGCCTCTGTCATCACGTGGCGTTCTCCCTGCGTGTCTCTCTCCCCTTATTTGGGATGTTTGTTTCCCCAGCGGGGGACTGAACCCAGGCCCGTGGCAGTAGAAGCCCAGAGTCCTAACCACTGTACCACCAGGGAATTCCCTACCCCGCTCTCTTCTCATAAAGACAGCAGTTACATGAGATTAAAGGCCTACCCTATTCCTGCATGACCTCGTCTTCTATTTGCAACAACTTAATCCCCAAGTAAGGTCACATTGTGAAGTGCTAAGTTTTACTCCTTCAGAGTCTATCTTTCGGGGACACAATTCAACCCATTACAGATGTCATTCAAGTGCTTATCCTGTAGATAAATCCCAAATTAAAAAACAAACAAACACTGTGCAGATCGGATGTCCCGCTTTGAGACCTCAGCCTATCTGTCCCGCACACGAATACTCTGCCCCAGTGAGTCCTGAATAAATGGTTGAGAAATAATTGATTTGTGGTCTCCTGAGGCCCTCAGGTCTTTCCTTAACAAAGTGGAGAAATAGAATAAAAGTCCCCAGAGAACTAAGTCAAGCTGCCCTCTATCCTGGATTCCTGCTGAGCAGCTGCTCCATGGACCTGGGCTCCTCCTTCTCCTCCCACCTGGGCACCAGGCTGAGGGAGACACCCCCACCGCCGAGAAAGAGAGAGAGCCGGCACCTGAGCCTCCTTCCTCCCTGGATTAGACAGAACTCTTTCCCCTTCTCAATCCTCTCCCTCGCTTCCCCAACCCAGCAGGCTCAGATTCCTCGGTTCACACAGGAGTCCATGCTGTCCCTGCTGCCTTCCTCCCTTGGTTCCTGCCTTTGCCTTAACCCCTGGACCTATTGCCCTAGTCAAACTGATTACCCTGCTGCCAGCAGCCAATCGGGCCATCCTCCTCACGAATCTGATGACTTCTCTCTTGCTGCCGTAAAACCTTAAATGGCTCCCTAGTGTTCTCAGAATAAAGTCAGGATCTCTCCGCCTACCATTCCAGGCCTTGTGTAAGCGGCTCCCCGCATCACCTTCCAGCTTGTTTTTCACTCTCCCCCTTCATATGCTCTGTCCTATCGGCAGTGGAGAATTTCTGTTGGAAGGCGGTACGGTGGAGAAGCTTGTCGAGAAGTTGTCTTCGTAAGCAGGAACGCCTGGCCTTGGCTGGGCCGCCATCTCTTCTGCATCTGCTTCTTGGCAGATGTTACTCCTTCTGCACGGCATTCTCTCTCCACATCTCCATTTCCCAACATCTGATTCAAAGGACGTCTTCACTCTGATCACGGAACCAAAAGGGTATCTCCCTGCTGCAGATATAGAGCGTTTGGGTTGAACTTCCTGCCCAAGCATAGTCTCATCCACTTTGTCTTGACCAGAGGATGCACCTCCCTTCCCTTAGAGCCAGGTCCTAGTCCCAGGCCTGCAGTCGAATGGCAAAAAAGCAGGTGAGAAAAGTGCCAGAGTGCTGGCCCAGCTGCTGATACCCTTTGCCAGCATCTTGCTTGGTGACCTTGGGCAAGTCACTTTCCCTCTGTGGTCACAGTTTCCTCTCTATTCGAATGGGGCGTGGGGCAAGACAGCCAAGCAGGGTGAAAGCATGAACTAAGCCTTTCCCTCGAGCCCAGGTCAGGCCAGATCTTGGCCTGTGAGCAAGAGCTTCTGGGGCCCTTTATTTTCACATTAATTTGCATACATTTGCATAAGAGCTATAAGAGGCCCCCTACTACATTTTGTTCATAGAAAGAACTGAGACCTGTACGTAACTGATGTTTGGGGATGGAAAAGACTCACTCGCTCATGGTTTCATCCAAATCTTAGCAGTCAGAGTCGAGTAACTAACCCTCCAACCCCCTCTTTTTATAGATGAGTAACTGAGCTCAGAAAGGGAAAGTGATGAGCCCAAGGTCACACAGCAGGTGAGGAACAGCAGGCTCCTTCCCAGGCCTCCCACAGTGTGCCAGGGGATGGCACTAGGCACCTCAGATTTCTGACCACGCAGGGTGGAAGAAGGCACAAGAGGGGGGTGAGTTTTCTCCTCAGGCCTTTCGCTGCACCCCAGAATAACAAAGCCTGCAGGCTCACAGCCTCCGCAACCACCACAGGAAACCAAATTGTAGTAGAAAGGCAGATGGGAGTGGAAAATCCTCTCAGAGATGTTAGATCGTTGCTTTCACCTGTTCTAAAAATAACCTGGCTTATTAGAGATTGATAGATGACAAGATAACCCACAAGTTCTTCCACTGAGGTCTCCGAGAGGAGAGAGAGTGACTCTGTTTGAACAGAAGGGGAGTTGGGAAGCGTTGCAGAGGGCTGATGTGCTGGCCGGGAGCTCAGTGTTTAGGCGGTGTCAGTACAGGCCGGCTGCAGGGCAGGTACGATGCTGGGAGGGAGGCAGACGTGGACACTGCCTTCAAGGGATCTAGTCACATGAGGGTGGGAGGCAGATGGCAAAAGTGGACAAGTTAAATAATTGCACATTGGGTTAAGTGCTGTGAGCGAGGGACACTGCTGAGATGGGGAATAATAGGGAAGACCAGGGTAGGTAGGGAGGCTTCTGGGAGGAGGTGACTTTTTTTTTTTTTACTTTTTTAAATATAATATGCTTTTATGACTGCACCATGGGATCTTAGTTCCCCAAGCAAGGATCAAACCCATGCCCCTGGCCATGGAAGCTCAGAGTCCTAACCACCAGGCTGACAGGGAAGTCCCTGGAAGGAAGGGCAATTTAACAGAGTCCTGGCGGTCTAGTGGTTGGGACTTTGCCTTCTAATGCAGGCGTGCAGGTTCCATCCCTGATCAAGGATCTGGGGTCCCGCATGCCTCTTGGCCAAAAAAATCAAAACATAAAACAGAAGCAGTATTGTAACTAATTCAGTAAAGACTTTAAAAATGCTCCACATCAAAATAAAAAAATAACTTAAAAATAAAGGTAAATAAACAAACTGAGACCTGGAGAATGAGAAGGAACCAGTCCAGCAAAGAATGGAGGGAACAGCATCTCAGGAGAGACAGTAGCATGCACAAAAGCCCAAAGGTGGGACAGAGCTTGGTGGTTCAAGAAGCTGGAAGGCCAGTGTCAGGGGAGAGAGGGAAGGGCTGTAGCCTTGCAGGAGCTTGGAAGGAGGCAGACCCAGGCCTGTGCCGGCTTTGAGGACCTGCTGGGGCTTATGCATTAGATTCCAGGTCCGTGGGAAGCTCCTGAAACAAGGTTTTTAGCAGTGGACTCATGGGGTGTGGTTTTCCTTTGAAGAAGTTTGCTCGTGCCTGCTGCCTGGGGTAATGACGGAGGGGCCCGTGGCAAGACCAGTTAGGCAATAATGGACATGGGATCCAGATAGGACTGCTGGTGGCCTGGACTAAGATGGGAAAGGAAACGCAGAGAGGACTAGATGGATTCATGATATGTTTTGGAAATAAGCTTCCCAGAAGCTGCAGATGGATGGGGTTGGGGGTGGGGTGGAGGGAAGACAGGAAGAGGGTCCTGGAAGGGATACCCAGCCCTCTGGCCCTAGCACCTGGTGGGTGGCAGAGCCACTTCCTGAGGTGGGGAGACAGGCAGACAGAAGGGCAGGGATGGGAACCCAGTTTGGGGCATGCTGGGCTTGAGGCGTCTGCAGATTGCCAGGAGGCGGCTCCAGAGGCCCTGGCAGTCTCAGGCCATTTGACGAAGACCATCAGTCCTTCCGTCACTGGACAAAGTCTGAACAGTAGACACTGGGGCACCAGGCACAGCTCTGGTTCATTTTGTAGCCTCAGCATCTAGGAAAGTGCCTTGCGCACAGGAGGTGCCCAAGGAGAAGTGGTGTGTGGATGGAGCTGGACTACTATGAATGGGTGAATTAACTCATGACACGATGTTCAGTTCAGTCGCTCAGTTGTGTCTGACTCTTTGCGACCCCATGAATCACAGCACTGCAGGCCTCCTTGTCCATCACCAACTCCCGTAGTTCACTCAGACTCATGTCCATCGAGTCAGTGATGCCATCCAGCCATCTCATCCTCTGTCGTCCCCTTCTCCTCCTGCCCCCAGTCCCTCCCAGCATCAGAGTTTTTTCCAATGAGTCAACTCTTCGCATGAGGTAGCCAAAGAACTGGAGTTTCAGCTTTAGCATCAGTCCTTCCAATGAACACCCAGGAGTGATCTCCTTTAGAATGGACTGGTTGGATCTCCTTGCAGTCCAAGGGACTCCCAAGAGTATTCTCCAACACCACAGTTCAAAAGCATCACTTCTTCGGTGCTCAGCTTTCTTCACAGTCCAACTCTCGCATCCATACATGACCACGGGAAAAACCATGACATGATGCTGCTGCTGCTGCTAAGTCCCTTCAGTCGTGTCCGACTCTGTGCGACCCCAGAGACGGCAGCCCACCAGGCTCCCCCATCCCTGGGATTCTCCAGGCAAGAACACTGGAGTGGGTTGCCATTTTCTTCTCCAATGCATGAAAGGGAAAAGTCAAAGTGAAGTCGCTCAGTCATGTCCAACTCTTCACGACCCCATGGACTGCAGCCTACCAGGCTCGTCCATCCATGGGATTTTCCAGGCAAGAGTACTGGAGTGGGGTGCCATCGCCTTCTCCGATGACATGATGAGTGCTTAATAAATATCTAAGCAATTCTTTGACTCCTCTTCTCCCACCCTGCTAGTCAAAGATTGCTACAGATGTGACTTTCTCCGTGCTTCTTTAACCAGACCCTTGTCCTTTAACCGTATTTACAGCAACCTTTAACTGAATACCTACTGTGTGTCAGGCACTGTGCTAGGCCCTTTAGAAGTATATTATTCTCATCAAACCTTCCCCCATTTGACTTCCTACAGCACTGCTACACCAACCAGCTTGTGATCTCCCTGGCTTCAGGCTCCACCCTCCAACCTGTCCATCATGCTTCAACCAGGGCTTGAGAAGAATCAAAGTCTGATCTGTCCTCCTCTGCCTGAATCTTCGGTCATCTACAGGGTCAGGACCCATCCCCCTCCCCCAGCTTCTTAAGCCTGGATCACCTCCCACTGTGCCTTGTCTGGATCTCCACTTGCCCTTCCGTGGAGCCGTGGAGCATCCAGTGCTGCTTCTTGCTTCCGCGCCTTTGCTGGCATTGTGCCCCCTTCAGGTCTGCCCCTCCTGGCTCATCCACACCGCTGGAGGCTCAGCTTTTCTTCCAGCACTAGCCGCACTGGGACCTCACTGGGCTCCCTCCTCGCCACTCCGGGTTGACTTCATCCGCACCTCTACATGATAACTTTTTTCAAATGCTAATTTTGCTTTTAACGTACCGGATCATTTCCAGCTTGTCAGGTCTGGTTGTTCCTTAGTCACAACTGAGCATGAATCAGCTGGGCAGCTTTTCCTGACAGTCAGGGCAAGAGCAGGAGTCAGAGGTGCCGCTCTTCCTTTGGGTGAGCTTTCATGGGAATGAGTTGCTGTGTCCAGAGGATAGGTACATGCCAGTAGAAAGGGGTTGGGGGCCCTCATCCCTTACAAATCACAGTGCTTCATTCTCACCCAGGGCATCCCCATCTGGATCCTCCATCTCTATTGGGATTCAGGGACTTCTTTGAGTTTTCTTGCTCCCACCCAAGCAGCGGGGGACTGAAACTTCATGTCTGGTTGAGGGTTCTCACTCCACTGGACAGGGGTCTGTCCTAGGTCAGCTCATGGCCCAGCCCAGCCAGCCTCTCAGACAACACAGTGTGGGCCAGCTCGTGCTGTTTTAGGGAGCTCAGTCTTAGGAAGCAAGAGCCCATCAGGGCCGCAAAGAAATGCTTTTCCACTGCCCGGGGGGTCACGTGGCCACCAGCAGTTCCAGAACCTTGGGGTTCAGGATCAACTCCAACTTCGTGCAAATGACCTTGGATGAACTGGTGATCTCTGATCCTGCGCTGTCCTGGACAGACAGACATGACCACATGGAGAACGGGCGCCTGACCAGCTGCTCACTCAGTGTCACTGGCCCTTCTGCTTTGGTTACTGCGGTTCTGCTCAGGGACGGGGCTCCTGATATTCTGGGTGAAATGCAGTCCCCATAACTTTTACTTATTGAGACTCATACTTGGGCCCCCTGATGTGAAGAGCTGACTCATTGGAAAAGACCCTGATGCTGGGAAAAACTGAAGGCAAGAGGAGAAAGGGGTGACAGAGGATGAGGTGGTTGGGTGGCATCATCAACTCAATGCACGTGAGCCTGAGGAAACTCGGGGAGATGGACAGAGAAGCCTGGGGGGCTGCAGTTCCTGGAGCCGCAAAGAGTCGGACGCGGCTGAGCGGCTGAACAACAGCAAATGTGACAGGCGCTGCGCTAAGTGCTTTACAAGTATTAAACAGTTGAATCATCACAATAATCGTACCAGGTGTGCAATTATTCTCCCCATTTTATAGACTTAAGAATTTGAGGCCAAGAGAGGATAAGTGACTTGCATATAGCCACACAGCCAGTAAGTGGCGGGCCCCAGCAGGCTGACTCCAGAGCCGTACTCCGAGCTGTCTGGTTCAGATGCTTCAACCAATTGCCGGACGCCTATCTGTCAACTTGTCTGTCTCACTTAAAACTGAATCTCATTGCCCCTTATCTGCAATGCTAGCACGCAGTAGGTGTTCAACCAAGCCTTCGTGAGCAGGAGCCAATTGGTAACCTTCCTACTTCGGATAGGAGAGCCGGAGGGGAAGAAATGCTTTTCATTTTATGGCGTTTGGCCACCATCTATCTTCCATGATCACTTTCGTTTTTACAACACTTCTGGGTGTGGATTACTAGCCTCACCTGCCAAATGAGGAATGCTTGAGGCTCAGAGAGGCTGCAGAATTTGCCTAAATCACCCAGCAAGGAGTTGGCAGGGCTGGACATAAACCCCAGTCTCCTTGACCGCAAGCCTTGCCCTTGTTCCACACCACACATCAAACCCCATCCAAGGGGCATGGAGGCCCTGCTGAGTCAGAGGTCATTAATCACTCCCTCCCCTAGCATGGGGGGTGGGGGGGGCTTTAGGGACAGAGGTCTGCTTCCGGTCCTCTCAGCCCTCAGGGTCTGCCGCCTCTTTAGGGCAGGAAACTCTTCCTTGTCACAAAGCTCTAGCTTCCCCCTCTCCCTCCACCCCAGGCCACTCCCCTCCCTTGTCCCCCTCGAGGGTCCCGGTAAAAGCATCCGCTTGTCAGTGTAAATCTGCAGGGTTCAGACCAGCAGCTGGAGATGGATGGGCAGGAAGCAGTAACAATGGATGAAAGACCCTCTGTGCCCAGGTGGGTGGGGGAGGGAGAGGCAGGAAACAGAAGCCTCCCTCCTAGGAGGCCAGGAGCTGGCTGGCCGGCGGGCGGGAGGCCTGGGATGCCAGAACCTGCGGCGTTTATTTGGATTCCCCAAGGAGCCAAGCTGGGAGCCCTTCCCAAACATAGGCCCAGCTCATCTCCGTGGGGGTGCCAGGGCCTGATGTGTGTGATAAGAATGTGGCTCTCAAGCATCACTGCTGGTCCCCTGGGCCTAGCACAGGGCCAGCCAGACAGTAGGGGCTCGTCAGTTGAATGAATTAATCTGGCACTACTCTTAATAATAACTGAAGAGTTACACTTTTACCTTTCTTTTCTTTAAGAAAATGAAAAGGATATCCAGTTATCGCTTTTCCCCCTTTGGAGATTTGGCACAAACTCTTCCTTCTGCCTGGTATGCTCTTCCCTCTGCTTTTTGCAAGGTCAGCACCTTCTCCAAAAAGCTCTTCAATGAAGCCTCAGGACCAGTTTTGACCCTCCCCCCTCAGCTAAGGTAACCCCCTTTAGCCCAGCACCCTGATAATTTCCTTCAGGGCACTTATTGTAATTCGAAATCTTCCCACTTAATATGTAGCCTTATTTTTTAACCCCCTGTCTCTCTCACCAGAACACAGGCTCCCGAAGGGCTTTTTATTCATGATTGTATCCCCAGGGCTGGGTACTTAGAAGATGCTCCATAAACAGTTGGTAAATAGATAAAGAGATGAACAACTGAATCCCTGCAATCAAGTCATTCACACCCCATGCTCTGCAATCTGCTTCCTTGAAGAGAACAAAAGAGTCTTGCTCTTGCATAGAGGATTGTAAAGCCCCAAGCCACAGTGAGTGGCTAGTTCCCAGGTCCATCAGTTTAAGATCACAAATCATTTTAGGGCTTTGCTTCCCCCACAACAGTTGTACACAGTGTGCACAGGGGTGGGGGAGAAAGGCTCTACATGGGGAATGCCCACTGTCGGCTGCTGTGGATACTGGGGTGGACAGGGCTGGTTCCAGCCAACCCACCCACTCCAAAGATGGGAACACAAAAGGCCTGGAAACGCCAAGGCCACACATGCACACATCAATCCAGAACTTTGTGAGCAGAGAAAGCAATAGAGTTGTAGGTATGTTGAGTCCTGAGATATATTCATTCATTGAACAGATATTTATTGAGCTCCTAGAGTCCCTTGGACTGCAAGGAGATCCAACCAGTCCATTCTGAAGGAGATCAGCCCTGGGATTTCTTTGGAAGGACTGATGCTAAAGCTGAAACTCCAGTACTTTGGCCACCTCATGCGAAGAGCTGACTCATTGGAAAAGACTCTAATGCTGGGAGGGATTGGGGGCAGGAGGAGAAGGGGATGACAAAGCATGAGATGGCTGGATGGCATCTCCGACTCGATGGACGTGAGTCTGAGTGAACTCCGGGAGATGGTGATGGACAGGGAGGCCTGGCGTGCTGCGATTCATGGGGTCGCAAAGAGTCGGACACGACTGAGCGACTGACCTGAACTGAACTGATTATGTATCTGACACTGTGCTAGGAACTGGGGAATGGGCAACGACTAAAGGCTGAAGGACTCAATTAAGTTAAAAGGCCCAGCCCACTCAACACGGAACTGTCACGCGAGTGTATGTTTTTTGATTTTTTGTCTCATCACAACAGAGATGTGGAGTGACGGACGTTAAAGCCCCTTCGGCGAGTCACAGCTCTCAGGTCTTGGATAGACCGTGTTATAGCTCTTAGACAAATTAGTGTTATAGCTCAGTGTTACAGCTCTATTTTATTTAGAAGACAGCAGGAAAATCTATCTTTGAGGTGTGAGGGCACGTCGATCTAAAGACACGAGGAGAAGAGCGCCCCAGCGCGCGGGGGAGAGAGAGAGAGCTGGCTTTGCAGAACTACCTCAATGACCCCAAAGCAAGTCCTGCTTGGCCAAGTGCAAGAGCTAGATGTGAAGGGCTTCCCTGGAGGCCCAGTGGCTAAGACTCCGTGCTTCCAATACCAGGAGAGCGCGTTCGATCCCTGCTCAGGGAACTAAGATCCCACATGCCAGGTGGGGCAGACAAAAAAATAAAGATTAAATAAAATAAGGGAGAGAGAAAGAGCTGGGTGGGAGACAGGGAAGAACTCTAGCGTTTCAGGAGGCAGAGAGAAGGAGCGTTGATCTGGGGCTGGACAGGGAGAATCTGAAATAGAAGGAAGTGCTGATTCTGACTAAGGAGCCAGCTTGGCCAGGGGCTGACCCTCTCAGGCATCTGCTGTTGCCAGCTGGGTTGGGATGATGCCCAGAAATGCAGTGCCTTCACATGGAGCAGTTTGTGCTCTCAACCGTGTGGGACCCAGTCAGGAGAGAAGGCCATTCGTTCACTCCGGAGACTCCTATCTTAATATAAGATTCACCAGACCCTGTCCTCAGCCTGGGAGGTACTGAGCTGAAAGAGACATAGGCCCATCCCTAGTGGGGCACTCAGAGACACAGATACGCCCTTCCAATCCCAAGGTCCTGGCCACCTCAAGGCAGCACAGGTCAGCACGTGTGCCTTCCCGACTCCGTCTTCTGTCTACACCAGCCAAACTGGGGATGATTAAGAACTTTGGGGCTTCCCTGTGGCTCAGATGGTAAAGTGTCTGCCTACAATGTGGGAGACCCAGGTTCGATCCCTAGGTCGGGAAGATCCTCTGGAGAAGGAAATGGCAATCCACTCCAGTATCTTGCCTGGAAAATCCCGTGGACGGAGGAGCCTGGTAGACTACAATCCATGGGGTCGCAAAGAGTCGGACATGACTGAGCAATTAAACTTTCAAACTTTCAAGAACTTTGGGAGACCTGGCAGACCTGGGACTAGACTCGGCTCCACTTCTAGAACAAGTGACTTAAGGTCGCTGAACCTCAGGTTCCTCATCTGTAAAATGGGGATAACAGTACCAGCCTGTGTGGTGCTGTAAAAATTTGATGAAATCAACTACAAAGCTCTTGGCTTACAAGTGCTTAAGAAATGGTGAGCCAAAAGCAGGCTCCTCTTTTCGGTAGAAATTCTGTGCACTCAGATAGCCTGTGGCCTGTTGTCACAGTTAGCACTTTTCACCACCTAACAAGCTCTAGGCATGCCCTGGGTCAGTCGGTTGTGCAACAAACATGTATGGAGGGCTGGCTCTGTGCCTAGCCCAGCACCTGGCCCCGAGGGAGCAAATGTAACTGAGAATGAGCAGCAGCCCTGACCCAGGAGCTGCCCGCTATCCAGGGAAGAGGATCACAGACAGTAATCCACTCGTAACACAATATGGCCCTTGTTGTTATAGATTCCATCCAAGGCTCAGTAGACGATTTTCTCGGGCGGCCTCCTTTACACCTCACAATGGTCCTTTACAAGGTACATGATGTTATGCCCATTTCACTGATGAGCAAACTGAGGCTTGGAGAGGCCATTTCACCTGCTCAGGGTCACATAAACTCGGACTGTTGGTCTATCTGCAGAATTCTTGCTCTGTTTCCTCACAAGCATCGGACACACAGCAAATCCTGTGTCTGCAAAGTCCCATACAAATACTGGCCCAGTCAGTCAGTGAACACGCACTGCATCCTTGCCAGGTGCCGAGCCCTGTCCTAGGTACGCTGGGAGTGGAGAGGAACAGGACTGGGTCCCTGCCTCCACCTCCAGCCAGCAAAGAGGCTGATGTGGGGCCTGCTGGGGCTCTGTCCCCTTGTCTTCCTGGTGACGCTGCTAGGGCTCTTTGGCGCTGGTTCTGCTCCCCCCCACCCCGATTAAAGTGCTCATAGTGCTGCTGGGAAAGGCAGAGGGAGGGAGGCTGTGGCAGTGTCGGGCCCCCAGGGCCACCGATTCCGCTC
>SJYQ01005464.1:8117-36876 GCA_006410935.1 Redunca redunca
ATGGGGAAACAGTGGAAACAGTGTCAGACTTTATTTTGGGGGCTCCAAAATCACTGCAGATGGTGACTGCAGCCATGAAATTAAAAGACTCTTACTCCTTGGAAGAAAAGTCATGACCAACCTAGATAGCATGTTGAAAAGCAGAGGCATTACTTTGCCAACAAAGGTCCTTCTAGTCAAAGCTATGGTTTTTCCTGTGGTCATGTATGGATGTGAGACTTGGACTGTGAAGAAGGCTGAGCACTGAAGAATTGATGCTTTTGAACTGTGGTGTTGGAGAAGACTCTTGAGAGTCCCTTGGACTGCAAAGAGATCCAACCAGTCCATTCTGAAGGAGATCAGCCCTGGGTGTTCTTTGGAAGGAATGATGCTAAAGCTGAAACTCCAGTACTTTGGCCACCTCATGCAAAGAGTTGACTCACTGGAAAAGACTGATGCTGGGAGGAATTGGGGGCAGAAAGAGAAGGGGACGACAGAGGATGAGATGGCTGGATGGCATCACCAACTCAATGGATGTGAGTTTGAGTGAACTCCGAGAGATGGGGATGGGCAGGGAGGCCTGGCGTGCTGCGATTGATGGGGTTGCAAAAAGTTGGTCACGACTGAGCAACTGAACTGAACTGAGGCTCCAATAATTGCCACCAAGAGCTCTATTCCTTTTGACACAATTTTTGGCCACGAGTTAAATTTATGTCCTTTTGGAAGAAGATTCTTGACCTAATTTTTGTTCTGACCACAGGAAGTTTCTTCTCAGCTGAGCCTTTCCCTGATTCAGCTGGCTCGTCATTTATTTTGTTCCTTTCATGTAACTACCAACTTTATTTTAACAGATTATCATCAAAATCCCCACCATGTTTTTTTTGTTTTTTAATACTGGGCTTCTCTAGAGGATCAGCAGTAAAGAATCTGCCTGCCAATGCAGACGTGGGTTTGATCCCCAGGTCAGGAAGATCCCCTGAAGAAGGAAATGGAAACCCACTCCAGTATCCTTGCCTGGGAAATCACATGGACAGAGGTCTCTGGCAGGCCACAATCCATGGGGTCCCAAAAGAATCAGGCATAACTAAGAAACTAAACAACAATAGCATCGTTAGAGCTTTGCCAAACTATGTCCCAAATAAAGACAGTTGCCCTGAGAAGAGCTTTGGTGTTCTCCCTTCTTAGAGCTTCTCTCGCTTTCTGAGTAAAAAAAATAAAAATTGCATTTCTGCTATGCAGCTGGGAGTAGTAGAGTGGCTCACATTCCTTGTAATGACTGTGCCATTTTGAGCAAGGTGTGCAATACAGGCAGTTACCTCTGAATTCTCCACCTTCCTCCTTCAAGAATCTCTGCAACAAAAGGGAGCTAGGAAGAGGAAAACTAGCACTATTCTCACCCTGCCTCATCTGGGTGAGAACCTTCACCCTACAAATTGAAGCTAAAAGAAAGAAGCCCTCAGTTTGTCAGCTGCACCTGACTGAAGTTTAACCTCTGCAAATCCACCACTCTCCAGATAGCTGTGGTGAAGTATGAAAAATGCTGGTAGCCTGATCCTCCCAGAGAAATATAACAGCCCTTAATGGGAGCTGCAGGAAGAACTGCACCCCAAGGGCCATGAGACATAGATTTTTTTGGGGGGGGATCATTATCTCAATTCTTTTAGGAGAATTTGCAGAAATTTTAAATGGCCATGTCTTTTGTAATTTTCATCTGTTATGGCTATTCTGCTGAGATGAGGGTGACAGTGCTTCTCACACAGCTATTCCGGGAGCAGTGCCTGCTGTGCTGTGCTTAGTTGCTCTGTCATGTCTGACTCTTTGCGACCCATGTCCATGGGGACTCTCCAGGCAAGAATACTGCAGTGGGTTGCCATGCCCTCCTCCAGGGGATCTTCCCAGGCCAGGTATCAAACCCAGGTCTCCCATATTCCAGGCGGACTCCTTACCGTCTGAGCCACCAGGGAAGCCCCATTTTGACTTAGTGTACTGTTGATATTTTCTCTAGAACTATAGCATCTTGAAGCAGGTCAAGACTTGCCATCCCAAAATACGCCACTTTGATATATTGATTATTCTGAGCTGAAGTCATTTGAAAGGCAGTAAATGTTAGGAGAGGCTTTCTCTGATCTTTCTTGATCTGCCTAAACATAGATCCTCCAGAGGAAACTCAACTGTCATAAATCCCCTCCCCAGGAGTTTCAGCCACCTTGGAAAGCTGACTCTTACTAATTTTAGGAGACTAGCAGTGTACACCACACCCAGACAAACTTCAACTGAACTCTCAAATCTCCATCTGTTGTAGAAGCTCAGAGCAATTGTTCCTGAGAAAGCTCTTGCGTCTGCGAAGAGCAGGAAATTTTTGAGCCAGGAGTTTCATATACGTTTTCAGAGGAACTTGGCATTCTGTTTACATGTCAAAGCTGCCTTTTCCCTCTGGCAAGTGTTGGGAAGGGGCATGGGGTGTGTTAAAAGCTGCCCCTCCCACTCTGCACAGCCCAGTGCTCGGAGGAAGGACCCCTTTGTCTATTTAGTGTAGCACAGTGTTGCTTTTTGTGTATTTAATGCCGTGGGGGTGGGTAAGAGGTTTGGAAAATGGGTGACCTGACCCCTGCCTCTTCTCAAAAATGAGCCTCCAGTCAGCCTGGCCTGGCCCTCACAGCAGGTCCTCTGCACCCTTCCCCCACCCCTCAGAGTTCTCCAACATTACACTCCCACCTGCTTCCCCCACTTCCAACAGGCTCCAGTCCACCCACACAACTTAGTAAAAAAAACTCTTTGTACTGCGAGGGGGAGGGGGCAGGAAAAGGAAAGGCAGCATGGAGGGTCCTGCGAATTTGGGACTCGCTTCAACTGCTCAGAGGGAATGGTAGCAGACACCTTCCCTTCCAGCCTGCCTCCTTTCCACTCACAACCTCAAGGACAGTCTTCTTGGCTCTTCTCTGTCGCAGGCACCACACAATACCATTTTTATGCTTAGCTCCTAGTTGCCAACCAACCTTGAGCCCCCAGACTCAGAATGATTCCCCGTGAAAGCAGGCGACCATCAACACCCCCTCCCGCCCCCGCCCAAGTCTGCCCGCTCGTGCGGGGATCCTATGCTTACCTTCGCTGGGCTTCTGGTTCCACCGCCAGTTGGCGAGCTGGCTGAGCAGAAGCCTGAAGGTGCCAGGATTTCTTGAAAACCAGTGAGGTAGCCACGCCACCTTCCAGAAAGTACAGAGGCCGTCCCAAGATGAATGTGGTTGTTAAAACCCTGCCGCCAGGGAAGCCGCCAAGGCCCTGGATAAAAGCCGAACAGGCCCTTTTGGTTCTGCGCACCTTGCGTCCTGCCCGCACTGACCTCCATCTCAGTGACTTCCGGAAGAGCGACTTTCTAGGTGAGCAAGTGAAACTCATCGAGAAGATGGGCGGCCAACTGAGTAACTCCTGTAGGCTGCTGGCCCCAGGCTGGGCAGGACGAGCACCTATTACAAAGGCTCGTCTGTAAGCGACCAGGAGCCTCTCTGGAGCCCAGCGGCCTTTGCGGGTTGCCTCTGCGTTTCCCTGGCGTCGGGGATTCTGGGCTTCTGAGCCTGCAGCCCCGAGGTTGCCTTTTAAACACCCTGGAGCCCTCCCCCAAGCCACGGCCCAGATGGAAACAATGTAGCTTTTGCTGCAAAACAACTTGGAGAAAAACAGTTCTTAGGACCAAGTTATCTTTACAAAAAACCTTTTACTCTTCTCCTGCATCACCCTTCCCTTCCCCTATTAAAATAGTATGTAAGCTCTCAAACCTCAGCCACTTTTTGAGGTATTTGCTTATTTTATGCTTTCTTGTGAAACTCTGTGCGTGCAGTTTTTAAAATATATATATATACACATATATATATTTGCCCATCTACTCTGTTAATTTTTACTTATTTCATAGACTCAGCTATTGAGTTGATGGCAGCAGAAAATGCCACCAGAAGTAACGTGATTTTTAATATAAGAATTATTTTGAGCTGAAAGCAATTGAAAAGGTACAAACTCCTTGCCTTCCCCTATTTGCTTAAAAGCAGGACATACATTTTCAAAGCTGTCCCTCTTCCTCCTTCTATCACTCTATCAGATACTATATGCCTGGAGAAGACACCAGAGGAATCTAGTAACAAAATTTAATTAGTCTTTATTGCAACCTTTGGAGATCTGAAACTGCTTTGCTCTGTCCTATCATTACTCCATAAGCTTATTTTTTATTGAAGATGCTGTATAAGCTGAAATTCTAAGCAGCTTTGGATATCTCCCATGTATACATGAGATACCAGTTCAATTCAGTTGCTCAGTCATGTCCGACTCTGCAACCCCATGAACCTCAGCACACTACATGTTAACAAACTTCTCTTTAATTTTCTCTTGTTAACCTGTATTTATCACAGGAATCTCAGGCAAAAAACTCAGAAAGGTAGAAGGAAAATTATTTTTCTTTGCCTACAGAATCGAGGAGGACAGCAGAAAAGTCTTTCCTCTGTTATACTCTATATGTATAAACAGACAAAAGTTATGTTTAAGCCACAGCTATTCTTTTAAGATATACAAATCACCCAACTCTGCCTAATTTAGTCAATTTGTAATTTAAAAAATAATGCTAACTCATGAAGATCTGAATTGTAGGCTCTGCAAGGGAAACCAAAACCAAAGCAAACCAAAACAAAAGGGTACAGTAGAAGGAAAGCTGAAAATCACCACCTTCATCCCCACCTATTTCAACACAGAAACACACACAGACACACACAGTCACACTGTGCATACACAGAGACACATTAAAATATATAGAATTGTTACAGTATGTAGCGTAAGGCATTAATGGAAACTTTCATTACGATAAATATTAGTCAATTTAAAGAAACATGATTTTAAATTTTCATTTTTTATTTTCGTGTTTAGTGGTAGTATTAATTTATTAGATTTTTTATTCATAAATTTTTGAATGAATAGCAGTCAATAGCAAGCAATGCTAAGTTACTTGCCTAACTGGAGTAATAAAACAATTTGTAATTGTTATCTTTCTAGCCCTAGCACCAAAACGATATTTTGCTAAAGTACTTCTAAACTATCTTGGTCTGTTAATTTTTCGGGAAGCCATAACAAAATACCAAAAACTGGGTGGCTAAACAATTTATTGTTTAATAGTTCTGAAGGACAGAAGTCCGAAATCAAAGTGTCAGCTGTGTTGGTTGTTTCTGAGAGGTGTACGAGAGAATTTATTTCACAGAATCACATAAAAATGGCCATAAATAATGGCCATGTCTTTGCATTTTATATAGCTTTCATAGTGCACATCATTCAAATGATGAGTACAATGCCCAACAATAAGCAATCCACAAAATTTTTAAGGAAGATTTTGCATAAAGAACTTGGTTATGGTACAATTTGCTAACAATTTACTAAGGGGTTGAATATTGTGATAGCCTGTCAGTATCATGTTAACCATGAGTTGACCATCTGCCATCTTTCAATTTCAGATCAGATTGGTGAATAATTATTTCCACAAGTACAATTCCTTTGAGAAGAAAGCTTAGGCAAAGCACATGGAATTACAATTTTCACTATATTCATTATATTCATTAGCATTAATATTCATTCACAAACACATACATGTTTTTATTTTGTCTTGTTCTGGTAGATTAACACTCTGAGACGATTGAGTTGTGAAAAGGTTGGGGCATGTTTAGTCAATACATTTCTCTCAGGGATAATTTGTTGTTTGTTAAATGAAGAACAGTGAAGGCAAGGGTACTCTCTTTTCTTGTCTATTTCTATGTTTGTTTGTGGAGGGTCTTGCTATGGTTGACTAATGTTCTGCTGTGGTGCCATTTTTATTTGAGACTGAAATTTTAATTAGTCCTCTGAGTTTTAGCCAGTTGTCTTTTGGCGACTCAATGCACATGTCTCAGTCACTGTCTATGACACCAACTTATGTCCTGAAACTCTTTCCTAATTAATCCACTTGCATAGCTTTAAATAATTAACTTATAACTAATGTGAGGCTCTACTTATAAAACATTTTGGTATTGTTATTGTGACTATTTGCTTTTAATCACTGTTGAATATAGCTCAAATGTATCACACTTCATCAGCATTATTCTATTATTTTGTATACTATTGTTATACTTGATCATATAATTTTACTTTATGATAGTAACTAATATAGATTACTCCATAATGTCTCACATAAGGAAGGGACTTTTAAAGCACTTTACGAACAATATTACTACTATTAGTAGCAACTGATTTGAAACATATTATTACAAACCTTTAAGAGACTAAAACTGATAATTACAGTTTATAATTGACAATTTTTGGCTATCTTGAAGGTGCACAAGTGCAAGAAATTGTCAGCCTGTGGTTTAAAAAGTTTATTGAGATTATTGATATGATTAGTTCCCTAAGAAATGTAGGTGCTAGTCAGTTTCAGTATGAAATAATACAATAATTGACTTACCGTTCTATTGTTTGCTGAGTACTTGTTAAAAGGAAGATAATTCTTCTAAGAGATGTAATTAGT
The DNA here is from genome assembly GCA_006410935.1 of Redunca redunca. NCBI lineage: Eukaryota > Metazoa > Chordata > Mammalia > Artiodactyla > Bovidae > Redunca > Redunca redunca. Next base: position 14,623 of record SJYQ01005464.1, read on the forward strand.
TGTGTTGGTCTCCAACCTGGGAGCAATTCAGTCATAGAAACAGAGCCAGGAGAGAATATACATATACTTAAGTGATTGTAGGGGTTGAGGGTTAGGGACTGGCAAGTCCAAAACCATGGAGCAGCTGGAAACACTTGGCCAAAAGCTGATATTGCTGTCCTGAGGACAAATAAATTCTTTACTAAAAATTAAGGTTTATTTAAAAATCTGAGTTTAATCCAAATGTATGCCATTGCCTTCCAAAGGTGTATTAAAAGAACCCAGGGCTCATTAGGTATGTTCCTAAATTATGAACAGGATAGAATAAGCTTACAGATTCCTCACTGTAGTTTCTACTCACACTCCTTTCCTTTTTCTCTCAAATATTTATTTTCCTGTGGATCCAAATGATGAGGAATAGGCCACAGAACTAATCAAGATGTCAGCAATTTTAATAGCTGAGGATACTCTTATCTTGTAATTTTCTGAATAGGGGAAATCAGTTATACTTTATCCTAAGGGAAATCTCAGTTTTTCTATAAGTATTTTAATCTGAGTGGATGAGGTCCACCATTATTGAAGTCAGTTGTCTACAGATAGTATCCACATCCACAAAATACTTTCAAAACAATACCTAGATTAATGTCTAAAAGAATAACTGGATACTATATGATAGTCATATTATTTAATGAGTTTGAGCAAGCTTTGGGAGATGGTGAAGGACAAAGAAGCCTGGCGTGTTACAGTCCATGGGGTCTCACAGAGTTGGACATGACTGAGCAACTAAACAACAGCAACAACAAATATGTTGGTTAAGAAGACACATTAAAGTAACCATCATCCTTCCCTCCTCGTCAACTTGGCATTCATACACATATACTTAAATGCACTATTCTTCAAAAGAAGACAATGACAAAGTCATAAGTCCACCTAACATGATATGCATATCGTCAGTTCAGTTTGGTCACTCAGTGGTGTCCAACCCTTTGCAACCCCAAGAACCACAGGAAACCAGTCCTCCCTGTCCATCACCAATTCCCGGAGTTCAAGCAAACTCATGTCCATTGAGTCGATAATGCCATCCTACCATCTCATCCTCTGTTGTCCCCTTCTCCTCCTGCCCTCAATCTTTCCAAGCATCAGGGTCTTTTCAAATGAGTCAGCTCTTCACATCAGATGGCCAAAATATTGGAGTTTCAGCTTCAACATCAGTCCTTCTGATGAAAATCCAGGACTGATCTCCATTAGGATGGACTAATTGGATCTCCTTGTAGTCCAAGGGACTCTCAAGAGTCTTCTCCAACACTGCAGTTCCAAATCATCAGTTCTTCGGCACTCAGCTTTCTTTATAGTCCAACTCTCATATCCATACATGGCTACTGGAAAAACCATAGTCTTGACTAGACGGACCTTTGTTGGCAAAGTAATGTCTCTGCTTTTGAATATGCTATCGAGGTTGGTCATAACTTTCCTTCCAAGCAAGGAGTAAGCAACTTTTAATTTCATGGCTGCAATCACTATCTACAGTGATTTTGGAGGGCAAAAAAATTAAGTCAGCCAGTTTTCAGTGTTTCCCCATCTATTTGCCATGAAGTGATGGGACTGGATGCCATGATCTTATTTTTATGAATGTTGAGCTTTAAGCCAACTTTTTCACTCTCCTCTTTCACTTTCATCAAGAGGCTCTTTAATTCTTCTTCACTTTCTGCCATAATGGTGGTGACATCTGCATGTCTGAGGTTACTGATATTTCTCCCTGAAATCTTGACTCCAGCTTGTGCTTCTTCCAGCCCAGCATTTCTCATGATGTACTCTGCATATAAGTTAAATAAGCAGGGTGACAATATACAGCCTTGATGTACCCCTTTTCCTATTTGGAACCAGTCTGTTGTTCCATGTCCAGTTCTATCTGAGGCAGGTCAGGAGGTCTGGTACTCCCATCTCTTTCAGAATTTTCCACAGTTTATTGTGACCCACGCGGTCAAAGGCTTTGGCATAGTCAATAAAGCAGAAATAGATGTTTTTCTGGAACTCTCTTGCTTTTTCCATGATTCAGCGGATGTTGGAAATTTGATCTCTGGTTCCTCTGCCTTTTCTAAAACCAGATTGAACATCTGGAAGTTCACAGTTCATGTATTGCTGAAGCCTGGCTTGGAGAATTTTGAGCATTACTTTACTAGCATGTGAAATGAGTGCAATTGTGTGGTAGTTTGAGCATTCTTTGACATTGCCTTTCTTTGGGATTGGAATGAAAACTGACCTTTTCCAGTCCTATGGCCACTGCTGAGCTTTCCAAATTTGTTGGCACATTGAGTGCAGCACTTTCACAGCATCATCCTTCAGGATTTGGAATAGCTCAACTGGAATTCCATCACCTTCCATAGCTTTGTTCGTAGTGATGCTTCCTAAGGCCCACTTGACTTCACGTTCCAGGATGTCTGGCTCTAGGTGAGTGATCACACCATCATGATTATCTGGGTTATGAAGATCTTTTTAGTACAGTTCTACTGTGTATTCTTTCCACTTCTTCTTAATATCTTCTGTTACTGTTAGATCCATACGATTTCTGTCCTTTATCGAGCCCATCTTTGCATGAAAAGTTCACTTGGTATCTCTAATTTTCTTGAAGAGATCTCTAGTCTTTCCCATTCCATTGTTTTCCTCTATTTGTTTCCATTGATTGCTGAGGAAGACTTATCTCTCCTTGCTATTCTTTGGAACTCTGCATTCAGATGCTTATATCTTTCCTTTTCTCCTTTGCTTTTTGCTTCTCTTCTTTTCACAGCTATTTTAAGGCCTCCTCAGACAGCCATTTTGCCTTTTTGCATTTCTTTTTCTTAGGGATGGTCTTGATCACTGCCTCCTGTACAAATTCATGAACCTCCGTCCATAGTTCGTCAGGCACTCTGTCCATCAGATCTAGTCCCTTAAATCTATTTCTCACTTCCACTGTATAATCATAAGGGATTTGATTTAGGTCATACCTGAATGGTCTAGTGGTTTTCCACACTTTCTTCAATTTAATTCTGAATTTGGCAATAAGCTATCATACATACTCCCAAAAATTTGTTAACCCTTTCCCCAGAATAAGATGCAAAGTCCTTGGATGATAGTCACTCTTCTTTACAATTCTGTATCATAAGTTATGTGATAAAAAGTTAAGTTTTATTAATATATTTTATGTAATCGGTAAGCAGACAAAAGGAATAACATATTTGAAATTAATATTATTGCATATATTCATGCTGCTGCTAAGTCGCTTCAGTCGTGTCCAACTCTGTGCGACCCCATAGATGGCAGCCCACCAGGCTCCCCCGTCCCTGGGATTCTCCAGGCAAGAACACTGGAGTGGGTTGCCATTTCCTTCTCCAATGCATGAAAGTGAAAAATGAAAGTGAAGTCGCTCAGTCGGGTCCAACTCTTCGCGACCTCATGGACTGCAGCCTACCAGGCTCCTCCGTCCGTGGGATCTCCCAGGCCAGAGTACTTGAGTGGGGTGCCATTAATATCTACTCATAAAAATTACAGAATTATGTTCCTTATTTCCTCATTAGGTCATCTCATTGCAGTTGGTATTTATAACTATCTTATTCTACTACTTACTCCATATGCACTTGGTTTTCAACAAGCACCTGGCTAGTTATGACTCTTTGATTGTTGGAGTGACCAACCCTTCATTACTGAAGGGTAGTTCACTAGTCTGCCTGGGTTGGGTTGCCTTAGTTGTCCATTGCCTTAATTATGGACATTGTTTTACTAAGAGATCCCCTGAGTGATTCCTTATAATCCAGACATACCCTACCTTACCTCTACTGTATAATAGTAGCCCAATTTTCTATTAATAAATCAGTCACCCAAGACATTATTGTAACTCCATTCCTCTCTTGATTCAGAGGTTTGCAGAGCCCAAAGTGAACGGAGACACTCTTAATTTCCATTTCATTGGAATAATCATGTGTCTTCTGGAGGAAGCATTCCTCCCATTGGAACTAAGACCTCTCGACCACCAGAATGTAAAGTCACAAGGACAGGAACCAAATTTTCTGTTAGTGGATCATGAGGAATATAGGGAGTGATTCGGCTTCCTTTCCTACCTCTTGATTACTTAGCCACAAAATTCTGACTATGGGGAAAAGGGTCCTGTATGTAGGATACATATTTACAGCATATACAGATGGAGGGCGTTGCCAAAGCCTTGCAATTGACACCTAGCTGACACATTTACCATTTTCAGTTTTTCAGTGTTGACAGATCTTTTGGGTCAATGTTATACCACTTCATGGCAAATAGATAGGGAAACAATGGAAACAGTAATATACTATTTTGGGGAGCTCCCAAATCACTGCAGATGGTGACTGCAGCCATGAAATTAAAAGACGCTTGCTCCTTGGATGAAAAGCTATGACCAACCTAGACAGCATATTAAAAAGCAGAAACCATATTTTGCCAACAAAAATCCATCTAGTCAAAGCTGTTTTTTCCGGTAGTCATGTATTGATGTCAGAGTTGGACCATAAAGAAGGCTGAGCATCAAAGCATTCATTGATGCTTTTGAACTGGGATATTGGAGAAGACTCTTGAGAGTCCCTTGGACTGCAAGGAGATCACACCAGTCAGTCTTACAGGAAAGTAATCCTGAATATTCATTGGAAGGACTGATACTGTAGCTAAAGCTCCAATACTTTGGCCACCTGATTCAAAGAGCTGACTCATTGGAAAAGACCCTGATTATGAGCAAGATTGAAGGCAGGAGAAGGGGATGAAGAGGATGAGATGGTTGGATAGCATCAGCAACTCAATGGACATGAGTTTGAGCAAGCTCCAGAAGATGGTGAAGGACAGGGAAGCCTGGCATACTGCAGTCCATGGGTTCACAAAGAGTCAGAATTGGCTGAGTGACTGTACAACAACAATATGTTAACAATGGGAGAAACTGGGTAAAGGGACACAGGATAACTGTTCTATCTTAGCAACCCAAGTATAAACATAAAATTTCACAAAGTGTAAATTCTCTCATACTTGGTAGTATGAGGCAGGTTAAAAAGGGGACCTAAAGGCTGGATGGCATCACCGACTCGATGGACATGAGTTTGAGTGAACTCTGGGAGTCTGTGATGGACAGGGAGGCCTGGCGTGCTGCGATTCATGGGGTTGCAAAGAGTCAGACACGACTGAGCGACTGAACTGAACTGAACTGAAAGTCCTTATACCACTCTAGATCACTCTGAAGCAGAGCTGTGTTATTATCTAGTATAGGATGCAAGGGAAAATCCTCATTCTGTTGATTAAGTGTTGTGAGAACTTTAGCAGTTTACTCAGGTTAGTTCTTCTAGCCATCAGTTTCCTCATCCATCAATTGAAAGTAATAGTAGTTTCTACACCATAGTGTTGTTACTGACATTATATCTGCTAATACACGGAAGAAAATTTAGAACAGCTTCTGATATAGAATGATATCACTTATTAATATTATACCATGTTGTAGACATTCTACATTCCACAGATGAAAAATATGAAAAAGTACACAATGAGGTGGAACCTGTATACACTTAGGAATGAAGCATACTCACATGTTTTTAAAATCAAAGTACAGTAATATCTCATATTTTGCTTCCTTGCACTAACAAAACTTTCATGACCTTAGACAACTTACTTATGATTTTTAGAAGTTAGTTTCATTGCTTCTGTAAAGCAATGTTAGCAATACTTATCTTGATGGATTGTTATGTAAATGAGAACAAATATATTTCTATCAATAGGCACATAGAATATTAGGAAAATATATAGTCTTAAATAATACTACAATGTATTGCTTATAGAATGAATTTTATTTGCTTAATTTACTGCAAGATGATTCTGTAGCCCATTGCATCCTTCCCTGAAAAAACTTTTATTTAAAATAAGTAGTGAAATCATAATTAACAGTATAATTTTGTTTTATGTTAGTATTGTTTTAAAATTTATTTTATTTATGGATGAGATATTTCAATGCAATGACATATAAACACATACGTATAAATATAGCACTGTGAATTTTAGAATTGCAGTCACATCATAATCAGTTAACCCTGTTAAGGAGATCCATTTCTTCTCATGAATAAAGAACTAGGCATTTTTACTTAGACACATGGAAACACATTTAACTAGACAAATTACTTTGAGAATATTTCTGCACAATACATATAAAGAGCTTCTTATTGAAAAAATACATTAACATGATATAAATGGTTTTATTCTCAAGTGTGTTATGGTATTAAAGGACTAATTTACATTAATTTCTGGCAACAGATAAAAGGCATGTATCATTTATTTCTACATAGTTCATTATATAGAAATACAAATATTAATTTAAGCCAGTAATACCTGGCTTACTGCATACTATCTGAATGTGCCCAAAATAGCAATGAGATATTTTAAACTTTCCCTTTTCTAAAAATGTAAGACATATTGTTACCAGGTATCCAGAAGCACCATCAAGCCAGTCTCAAACACCCCAAAAATATTCAAATTTGCATCATTTAACTTATTACTGAAAATATGATAAACTGAAATGCTTATATTCTGATCAATGATTAGGCTTTTTTCTTTCTTTTTTCAATATCATTATATTTAGGAATCTAGAGAGTAACGGATAACTGACCATATAGGATGATGAATTCCTTTTCTTTTTCTTTTTTTTTTTTAAATGTAGGAAGACAATAGAACCATTTGACTCCCACTATCAAAATCAATTACTTCTTGGCCTACTCCCATAACTATAATACATAATATTTGTACTTTTCCTCATTTCATTGCATATGTATATATATGCATATATAATGAAATGCATATGAATATTATATGCAACATTATATATAATATAAATATATAGAGATAATGCACATAATAAATTTTCCATATTTTCACAACTAAGATTATGAAAGGTGTTAATCTGCATAGCTGTATTTCAAGCAGGCATTTTCCAAAATGAAATACATAATTGAATTATCAACAAAGAAGAAAATGTCCCCTAAGAGCAATAAATATCAGGAGAAAGACCGTATTAATCCAATCCAGTTCCCTCATTGAAAAAAAGATGATTCCAAATACTGCTTATGAACATAGAAGTATTTTTTGGAATACTAATATGTATTTGGCATTTAGTTAGATGTTGTGGTAAGTGCTAATAACAGAGAAACAAATAATAATGAAATGAGTAATTATTACTAATTGTAATGCTCTTGAAAGTATTTTTAGTTATATAGAAAAGTTAGATACAACACAGATATCCAGAAGACCATATAGAATTACTGACCATACTAAAACTAAAACAACAGATTGTTTCTGTGTCTTGGTTCAGAGAAACGAGACAACCATGCCTATAGAAAAATGAGGATCATTAGGTTTATTGCTTGCTCCTTTCAAAAGGCTGAAGTCACTTACAGGGAAATTTTGTGTTATATATAACAATTACTTTTTTGAAAATAGCTAGCTGAGGTGGGTCTTTGCATTCAAGCTAGTTTAACTGATCTAAGCTATCATTTATAAAACCACAGTGGGTACTCTCTAAGATTGGTAAACCACTTAACACATTCTGTTCTCTTCACCACAGATTATGTTGTAAAGTGGGAGAGGAATCGCCATAGGGGAATTTCACTGCATTCCTCTTCAATAATGAAAAATACATAGAAACTATGTATGAAATACATAGAAACTATATGGCTATGCCTTGGGTAAATAAGAATATTCATATCAATTTTTCACAAAACAGAAAGTCAAAGAAATATTATACAAAAAGGTTTCTGTCTTCAAAGATGATAAACATTACATAGTATGTTTTCCTTTTAATAAATAATGAAATACATATGTATATTACAGGCTAGAAATTCTAGAGTATTCTATTGTAAATAATTGAAATAATTATTTTCTAAACTTACACGTGGCAGTGGAATATGTCATCCTTATGTTTGGCTTTATAAGTCAGCAAAAACAATTCTTTGTGTCACCATCATTGTATCTGATTATCTAAAAAAAGAACATATTTTGAAAGAAAAGAATATTAAAACAATGGAATTTCATTAACTACATCGATGGCAATTCCTGGAAACTAGAGAGAGGTTAATTAACAATTTACTGTTGTTTAGCGACTAACTTGTGTCCAACTCTTGCAACTCAATGGACTGTAGCACACCAGGCTCCATGGGATTTCCCAGGCAAGAATACTAGAGTGGGTTGTCATTTCCTTCACCAGGGGATCTTCCTGACCTAGAATTCAAACCTGCATCTCTTGAATTGGCAGGATTCTTTACAACCGAGCCACCAGGGAACCCCTAATTTACAACAAACATATACAAAAGAAGATGTGGTACATATATATAATGGAATACCACTCAGCCATAAAAAAAATGAATAATACCATCTTCAGCAACATAGATGAACCTACAGATTATCATACTAAGTGATGTAAGTGAGAGAGATAAAGAAAAATACCATATGATATCTCTTATTTGAGAATCTAAAAAATTATGTAAATGCTATAAAGCTACAGCCATCAAGACTGTATGGCACAAAAACAGAAATATAGATCAATGGAACAAGACAGAAAGTCCAGAGATAAACTCAAGCACTCCTTGATACCTTATCTTTGACAAAGGAGGCAAGAATATAGAATGGAGAGAACATAGTCTTTCAATAAGTGTTGCTGGGAAAACTGGACAACTACATGTAAAATAATTAAAACATTTCCTAACACCATACACAAAAATAAACTCAAAATGAAATAAAGACCTAAGTGTAATACCAGAAACTATAAAACTCTTACAAGGAAACATAGGCAGAACACTTTTGACATAAACCACAATAAGATCCTCTATGACTCACCTCCTAGAGTAATGGAAATAAAAATAAATGGGATCTAATTAAACTTAAAAACTTCTGAACACCAAAAGAAATCATAAACAAGATGAAAAGACAACCATCAGAATGGGAGAAAGTAATTGTAAATGAAGCAACTGACAATGAATTAGTCTCCCTCGTGCCTCAGTTGGTAAAGAATCTGCCTCCAATGCAGGAGACCCAGGTTCTATCCCTGGGTTGAAAAGATCCCCTGGAAAAGGGACTGGCTACCCACTTCAGTATTCTTGCCTGAAGAATTCCATGGACAGAACAAGCTGGTGGGCGACAGTTCATGGATCACAAAGTCAGTCATGACTGAGCAACTAACACACATTCAGGCAGTTCAATAGCTTAAAAACAGCCCAATTAAAAAAAAAAGGGGGGGGGAGCAGAGAACCTAATCAGACATTTCTCCAGAGAAAACATACAGATGGCTAATAAACCCACGAAAAAATGCTCAACATCACTTACTGTAATAGTAGAGATATGTACATCAAGACTACAGTAAGGTATCACCTCACACCAGTCAGAATGGCCATCATCATAAATATCTACAAACAATAAATCCTGGAGGGGATGTGGAGAAAAGGGAACCCTCTTGCACTGTTGGTGGGAATATAAATCGATGCAGCCACTATGGAGAACAGTATGGAGATTTCTTTAAAAACTAGAAATAAAACTACCATATGACTGTGCAATCCCACTACTGGTCATATACCCTGAGAAAACCACAATTCTAAAAGATGCATGTACCCCGGTGTTCATTGCAGCAATATTTATAGTAACCAGGATACAAAAATAACTTAGAGATCCATTAATAAATGAATGGCTAAAGAAGTTATGGTACATATACACAATGGAATATTACTCAGCCATATAAAGGAATGAATTTGAGTCATTTCTAGTGAGGTGATGAACCTAGTTCTAGCCTGTTATACAGAGTGAAATAAGTCAGAAAGCGGAAAACAATTATCATATAAATGCATACAAATGGAATCTAGAAAAATGGTCATGATGAACCTATTTGAAGGGCAGCAATAGACATGCATACATGGAGACCATACTTGTGGACACAGTCAGGGAAGGAGAAGGTAGACAAACTGAGAAGTAGCAATGAAACACTTATATAACCATATATAAAATATAGTCAGTGGGTATTTGCTGTATGATGCTGAGAGCTCAACCTGGTGCTCTGTGACTACCTAGAGGGGTGAAATGGGGTGGGATGTGAGAGGGAGGTTCCAGAGATGGGGAACATATGTATACCTATGGCTGATTCCCACTGATGTATGGCAGAAACCAACATGACAGTGTAAAGCATTTATCCCCCAGTTAAAAATAAATAAATTTAAAATTACACTAATGAACTCATCTATGAAACAGAAATAGATTCACAGACATACAGAACAGATTTTCGGTTGCCAGAGGGAAGGGAGTGGAGAAGGGATGGACTGGGAGTTGGGATAAACAGATGCAAACTGTTAAGTATAGAATGGATAAACAAGATCTTATTGTACAGCACAGGGAAGTGATATTCAATATCTTTTGAAATCTTAAAAACCAAAGATTAATAGATGTAAGGAAAATAGATGAATGATGATCCCATATATCATAAGCTTTAGTCTCTTTTTAATTAACCTCCAATTAAAATAAATAAATTTATAAGAAAAATAAAAAATTATCAAAAAAATAAATTTGTCTTCAATTCACNGGTCATCACTTATCATGATAATAAGCAATGATAACTAGCAAATAAGGATAATTATTACTTTATGGCATGACTGTACTATTTTTGTAATTTTTAAAATTAACTTTATTGAGGAAAATTTACATACAAAACTGCACTGATTTGTTCTGACAGATGTATACATTAGTTATCCACTACCATAATCAAGATAGAGAACATGTTAACATCCAAAAAAGCCCCCTAAGAGCCTAGTGAAATAAATTCTACTTTCAATATAGTCTCAGTTAATCACTGACTAGAGAAAAAAAAAAAAACTTAGGAAATTTGGTCTATAAATCATATGTATTCAGAGTCTGTGTCTATTGCAATGGCAAAAATAAATAAAATGAAGTAAATTCTGGCAAAATGTCAAATATTGGGTCTTTTGGATCTTTTGTGTCCACGGGGATGATTTGTTCATTTTCATAGACTGAAAATTCACTTAAAAGTGACATCTGTAACTGCACAATTTTCTACCTGTTAGTATATTTTTCTTTCTTCATATCTGGAAGGTCAGGATCCAGGCAGATAAAGATTTTCAGAGAAAAATGTTAATGAAGTTAAAAAAATCTTAGCTAAGAAATTTAGATTTTGTTCAATGAGAAAGCATGAATATGGTAAAAATTCTTTAATGGGTAATAAGTAGATGAAGCATTTATACAAGTCACAGTTAATTGAAAATGAAATAATCTCAAAATTTCCATCTCTTTTTTTTCTTGAAATACTTACATTATACTTTTTCCCTGTCAAAGGAAAATTTAAGTACAATTTGCTATACCATTATATATTATAATTTCCCAGTACCATTTTGTTGTTGATCAGTCACTAAGTCATGTCTGACTCGGTGACTCCACGGACTGCACCACTCCAGGCTTCCCTGTTCTTCACTATCTCCAGAGCTTGCCCTAACCCATGTCCATTAAGTCAGTGATGCTATCCAATCATCTCACCCTTTGCCACCCCCTTCTCCTGCCCTCAATCTTTCCCAGCATCAGAGTTTTGTCCAATGAGTCAGCTCTTCACATCAGGTGGCCAAAATTTAGATACAGTTAGATAATCCAAACTTTACACATATTTATAAATTTCATTGTCACTTACCACTCATGAGTCAGGAGCAGCCACAACTTTGACTATGATCCTCTTTCATTTCTCATAACAAATATATGTAATTTCATTGATGCTTATTTTTACTATATGTCATCACATAGATAATTAAATTTAATTGAGTGAAATAGTTCACCTTGATTTTCCCTTCAGCTGATGATGTTATAATACACTACCACATATTTTGACCACCAAATAAAAACTCATTTCAAGATAATGATGATATCAATTATTTCACAGAGGTGATGATCCCTCTGTCATTTTAGATTAGCACTTTCAATAATGTCTCTCAAGTAAAGAATCCACTGTTATAGGAGAATTATACTTTCTTGAGCATAAAGCAGTTGTTTCAGTTGCTAAGTCCTGTCTGACTCCAGGGTTATCTTCCCTATCCAAGGATAGAACCCACATCGCTTGCATTTCCTGCATTGGCAGGTGGGTTCTTTGCCACTGTACCACCTGGGAAGCCCTCAACAATTTTACATCTGTTTAATAGCTAAGCATACAATGTAAAGTCAAGAAAATAGTTTCCATTAAGTTAAAATGTTTAGAATGACTGCTTTCTTTTATTTAGTTTCTCTCAAGTTTTAAAAATTACTTACTAGATTAAAAATTTAAATATTATTCACAACACTATTCAGTAATACAAAATTTACTTGTGCTCATGTATGAATATTTACAATTTGGGAATTGCTTAATTTGTCCAAATTTATTCTGACTTTTGCAGTAAACACAAAAATGTATCAAGTAGTTTTTTTGTTATTGATATCATTGTTTGTTCTTATTTAATATTGAAAGAAATTTGCATGTAAAATAGTATAACAGTAGAATTGAACAACCTTGGTTTTATCAGAAACATAGCATATTTCTTAAAAATGAAAATCAGAAGGAAATTTAATTGAGCTTAAATGAAGTAGCTCAGTCTTGTCCGACTCTTTGCGACCCCATGGACTGTAGCCTACCAGGCTCCTTCCTCTATGGGATTCTCCAGGCAAGAATACTGGAGTGGGTTGCCATTTCCTTCTCCAGGGGATCTTCCCAACCCAGGGATCCAACCAGGGTCTGCCGCATTGCAGGCAGATGCTTTAACCTCTGAGCCACCAGTTCAGTCATTTCTAAAAATTACACAACTACTTGAAGATGCTCTCTTTGTTTGCTCATTGCCTTTGCTTATGAATTAAGGATAGTATGGAGAAAGTCATAAAAGAGTTACCAAGGTTTTATATTCAGCAGATGCAGAGAATTTCACATAAGAAAAGGTAACTGAAGGAACCATTTTACTTTTTAATTTATGGCCTACTTCAGTTACCTTTAAGATATAATAAAATGAACTAGGTGAAGTAACATTTGTATTTCTTTACCAATTAAGGTTGAGAAGCAATATGCTCTCATTGCAAAGTTGTTTAGAAGAATGGTTCTCAAATGCTATTTTATTCAAAATACATTGCAAACAGTGGTAAAAATACAGACTCCAAAAACTTCATTGCCTGCTTCTGATACAGTGGAGATAAGACACAGGTATCTTTATGTTAAAACTTCCTCAGATATTACAGATGCAAGTTGCTCCAAGACTGTTCTTGGAAAAGAATGAGTAGAGAATGTTTGTTTAAAGATATGATATGTACAGTCACATTTCCCAAGTAGGCAAATTAGGTACAACCTTGTAATTCGAATAATAAAAATAATAAAATTTTATATACTAAGAAACTTGAAGTAAGTTGTCATTCAACCAAGTGAGCTTGGTTTGTTTATGTCCGACTCTTTGTCCGACTTCTCTGGGTTTATTTTAACTTGCTTTGCAGGGCAATTTCTCTGGGTTTATTTTAACTTGCTTTGCAGGGCAATGAACTTTGGATAAACATTTGCTTATTCTTAACTGATTCAACTACTTGAGAAATTTTTCAAAATTATTTTCACGTAAACAATTACAGCTAGCCATTATTTGTATGATTCTGTGGGTGATTTGCAATGCTATGATAAAGGTAAGTATCACTTTAGTCCACCCATCGGTCCTCTTAGCTATACAGGCCCTTGAGAAAATATTTTACTTTTTCCAATGCATGGTTAATAAGAAAAGGACAGCTATTGAATGTGAGTTTAACAGGATTAAGAGGAGAGCTGGTATTATAGGGTAATTGAAATGTAAGTAATTGAAGGATAACAAAAATCACTGGTAAAGCCTTTTTATCACTTCAGTGAAGAGTTCAGTCTAGCCTTCAACTGCTTCCTATAATTTCTGTTTACAAGCCTTCATTCACTCTCACTCTCTCACAGGAAACATTTGTGATGTCAGAAATACAACCCGAGGTTACCGCACTGTGACATTTTCAAACTCTTCAAGGTTTGTCAAGCACAGCAATTATGTTTAGTAGAAGTCTCTCACCTCTCATACTCATGCTCCTTAATCGTATGATTATACACACAGTGGAAATCTATAAAGTGTTCAGGCTTGGAAAAAAATGACTGTGTTTAAGTGCTGCTTTTAGGGCACAAAGAGATATCTGAGATTTTAAAAATAAGATAGTCATAATTTTGTAAGTTTTAGTTTTGTAAAACTATCATGGAACCTAATAAAGGGATTTTCTTCATAGATTGCTATAGCTCAAAAAAAATCTATTTGAAGGCTCTAGTCAGTTAAGCATATTTTAATTGAGTTCAGAAAGCTTTCTATAAATCACTTTGAAATATTGTACATTGTCTGTAACTGAATTCATCAGAATTATTTTTACATAGTGAAATTAGCGGTAAAGTACTTCTAGCAGAAATTTGTGATGATTTACAAAATATGCTGTTCAGAAATATTTCAGTATTTCTAAAATTTTGTTACAAATTAGAAAATTAATTAGAAAAAAATTGATAGACTTTTATTCCTTTTAAAATTAACAACTATAATCTCTGTTTTGAGTGGTGTGTACATAGAAAATATAAAAATTTGAAGGCAATTTGGTATGGAGCTTGCATTTGTGACAAGAACGTAAACATGAAGTCACTCAATCATGTCCGACTCTTCATGACCCCATGGACTGTAGCCTGCCAGGTTCCTCTGTACATGGGGAATCTCCAGGCAAGAATACTGGAGTGGGTTGCCATTTCCTTCTCCAGTGACAAGAAACATAAGAGAATTTATAAAGCAAACAGCATCTGAGTGAACATTTGGTCACTTTGTAAGCATTAGTTTCTAAACTATAATGTAAACATATACAAAGTTATACACAGATATAATTTAGTATTAAAGTATTTGGAAAACTACTTCTAAATGTTTATTTTACTGTTTTATTTTTAGTAATAAAAATAACCTATATAATGAAATTTATATAATGTATACAAAGAGTGCTCTAAACTCAACAATAAAAAAAATCCAATTAAACAATGGGCAAAACATCTGAACNAAAAAAATCCAGTTAAACAATGGGCAAAACATCTGAACAGACAATTTATCAAAGAAGATATACAGATTGAAAATAGGCACACAAAATGTACTCAATATCACTTGTCACTAAAGAAATGCACCCTAAAACAACGAAGAAGTACTACCATACACCTAAAAAATGATGGGAAAAAGGAAAAAAAACACTTGACAGTTTCACCTCCTGGTGAGCATGATGAGCAGCCGAACTCTCACACACTGATAGTTTGCAAAATTGTACGACTGCTTTGGAAGACAGACTGGAAGTTTCTTATAAATCTTAAACATAATCTTAACATGCAGTCCAGCAATCTTGTTCCTGTGTTTACCCAACAGATCTAAAAAAATATATTCACACAAAAACCTGCCTCTGAATGTCTGTATCAGCTTTATTCATTACTGGCCCCGACTGGAAGCAAACAAGATGTGCTTCAAAGAGGACGGATATACAAATTGGAAACTGTTGTGCATACATAGAATGGAATATTATTAAGCAACAAAAAGAAATGAGCTTTCAAGGCACAAATAATGTATATTGCTAAGTGGAAAGGAGCTGGTATGAAAAAGCTACACACTATAGGATTCGATTTATATGACATTCTAGAAAACACAAAATTATCCAGGCAATAAAGATCATTGTTGCCCAGATTTGCAGGTGTAGTTTAAATAGATGAAGCACAGAGATCTTTTAGGGCAGGAAAATTATGCTGTATGGTACTATAATCATAAATAATGATACTATGCATGTCAAATGCATTGTTTTTATAGCACAAGAGTGAAACTTAATGTAAGCAAATAAAAAAATGAAGTGGTCAGGAATTTCCAAGATGGAATGCAGACTACCACAAAATGATTTAAATGTATTATAAATGTGTGAAATAACCAAACTTAAATGACTAATAATTCTGTAAGTGACTACAATTGGTTAAGACTGAAAATGAATGAAACTGTACATAAGCATTTTATTGTATTTGGTAAAGTTATTTTACTATAGGGATATGACTTACATCTGAAATCATTGTACATGAATATGTTCTAGAATTCAAAAATTAAATAAACAGTTGCAGGTATTAGGAGTTAGAGTTCTCACTGTTGGAGTGGGTAGTTTCAGACAAGTAGGGTGAGAGAACTAGAATAATCAACATGTTAATGGACTAGAGTTGGAGATATATGAACTCATGCTTAGCATAATACATACACAAATGGATACATAAAGAAGTATTTATTTCTATTTTGGATGGAATCCTGGCATAGAAAAAAAATTAGGTAAAAATATGAATATCTGAAAATGTATGGAATTTAGTTAAGACTAATGTATAAATATTAACTGTTGTTGTTGTTTAGTCACTAAGTAATGTGTGACTCTTTGCAACCCCATGGACTGTGGCCTGGCAAGCTTCTCTGTCTAAGAGATTCTCCAGGCAAGAATACTGGAGTTGGTTGCCTTTTTCCTTCTCCAGGGGATATTCCCAACCCATGGATCAAATCCAGGTCTCCTGCATTGGCATAAGATATTTTTTTACTGCTGAGTCACCAGGGAAACCATATCAATTCACTAGTTGTGATTAATTACCATACTAAAGTAGAGAGTGAAAAAGTTGGCTTAAAGTTCAACATTCAGAAAACGAAGATCATGGCATCCAGTCCCATCACTTCATGGCAAATAGATGTGGAAACAGTGTCAGACTTTATTTTTTTGGGCTCCAAAATCACTGCAGATGGTGACTGCAGCCATGAAATTAAAAGACACTTACTCCTTGGAAGAAAAGTTATGGCCAACCTTGATAGCATATTCAAAAGCAGAGACATTACTTTGCCGACTAAGGTCTGTCTAGTCAAGGTTTTTCCACTAGTCATGTATGGATGCAAGAGTTGGACTGTGAAGAAGGCTGAGCCCCGAAGAATTGATGCTTTTGAACTGTGGTGTTGGAGAAGACTCTTGAGAGTCCCTTGGACTTCAAGGAGATCCAACCAGTCCATTCTGAAGGAGATCAGCTCTGGGATTTCTTTGGAAGGAATGATGCTAAAGCTGAAACTCCAGTACTTTGGCCACCTCATGTGAAGAGATGACTCATTGGAAAAGACTCTGATGCTGGGAGGGATTGGGGGCAGGAGGAGAAGGGGATGACAGAGGATGAGATGCCTGGATGGCATCACTGACTTGATGGACGTGAGTCTGAGTGAACTCCGGGAGATGGTGATGGACAGAGAGGCCTGGCGTGCTGCGATTCATGGGGTCGCAAAGAGTCGGACACAACTGAGCGACTGAACTGAACTGAATGTAATATATTAATATAGCGAAAACTAAATATGGATTTTACAAGAAATATTTGTATTATCATTGTAACTTTTCTGTAAAAATAAATCTCTAAAATAAAAGTTTATTCTTAAAAATTTTAATCTCTACATCAACCCACATGTTGTTACTTCCTCTTAATAACAGATCTTCAAATTTTGATGTATTCTTCCACTCACCTTTTTTCATTTCATATAGATTTAAGAAAACACCAATGCTTAATTCTTTTGTGAGAAAAATGTGTTTTTTAACTACAAATATATCAATTGTGACATCTGTATTATTATAAACTAAGCAATCTCATATTGTTTTCTTATAAATGTTTAGGCATAGTGTTTTAGTAGATGCATTTCCAGCAATAAAATCTTCTTTAATTTTGATTCAAAAGTCAGAAATTTTAGTAAATTGCCCCGAAAGTTACCTTGCTTCCTCTTGATTTTCATTGTTGCATAGCTTATATTGGCAGTTGTACACTTACTATTTTCAAGATATGAAATAGAGATAATTCTCTCACTCTTGCTTTATGGGTTTCCCTGGTGGCTCATGTATGGATGTGACAGTTGAAGTATAAAGAAAGCTGAGGGCCAAAGAATTGATGCTTTTGAACTGTGGTGTTGGAGAAGACTCTTGAGAGTCCCTTGGACTGCAAGGAGATCCAACCAGTCCATCCTAAAGGAGATCAGTCCTGTGTGTTCATTGGAAGGACTGATGTTGAAGCTGAAACTCCAATACTTTGGCCACCTGATGTGAAGAGCTGACTCATTTGAAAAGACCCTGATGCTGGGAAAGATTGAGGGCAGGAGAAGAAGGGGACAACACAGGATGAGACGGTGGGATGGCATCACCGACTAAATAGACATGGATTTGGATGGACTCAGGGAGTTGGTGATGGATAGGGAGGCCTTGTGTTTTGTGGTTTATGGGGTTGCAAAGAGTCGGACACAACTAAGCGACTGAACTCAACTGGTGGTTCAGAGGTCAAGAATTTGCCTGCCAGTGCAGGAGATGTGGGTTTGATCCCTAGGTTGAGAAGATCCCCTGGAGAGGGAAATGACAACTAGCTCGCATATTCTTGCCTGGGAAATCCCATGGACAGAGGACACTTTCCGGCCACAGTCCATGGGGTCACAAAGATTCGGACACAACTGAGCATAGCATTGCACACACACACACAGTTGTTGGAGAGAGTAGTGCCCTGGTCAACTGAAAGAAGTGTGTCTGGAAGGAGCAGGTGAGCAATTCTTGGAAAGCTTCTGCTCATCTTATTTGAGTTCTGAGAATTATCAGCTTGGAAGCATGGTTGTTAGTGTGAATCTTGATAGGGGTCATTTTGTGAGAGTGGAAGCATGGTCATCAGTGTTAACCTTGACAGGGGTCATTTTGTGATAGTGATGGTGTGTTCAAGATAGAATCAGATGAGAATAAGTAGAGACTGCAAATGTGGCTAACTGTTGGGAAGATTATGATCTTAAAAAGAGCTGAGGAATATTCTAATAGCTGGTGTTTGATACAAGGTGAATAAAGTTTTTCTTTTTAAAGAAGAAATATTTTATGTTTCTTGTTTATATTACCATGATTGAGTATAGAAAACCAACAAAAGAGAGAAGGAATAATTGTAGAACACATATCCCATGTGTGAGCACGTAGAAGAGACCAAATACACAATTGGAAGTCTTGATTTTGAAAAGAGATGAAATAGTTCATTCATCCTAATATGAGGGAAGATAGAGACTATGAAGAAAGATACTGACAGTTCTATCTGGTGATGTGGAGATAAGAGCATTCTCCTCTGCTTTTATTTTTCAGTGAAATAAGAAGCAAGATCATAGCTGAAATAAAAATTAAAGAGAGACATTGAAGTTTGAGTAAAAATGGGAACATGTAAAGAAGTCATCTGATAATATTTGATAATAAACTATCTTGAGAAATGCAGTAGACCTGGTTGAAGATTCTGAGGGCCCTGAAGCAATGTGGATAAGCCTAAAATGAGATCAGCCATCGTATTTGGGTGTTTATTTTTTCCCAACCATATTGACCTACTTGCTGTTCATGTGTAGACATGAAGTTAGCATCAGTTCAGTTCAGTTCAGTTCAATTCACTCGCTCAGTCGTGTCCGACTCTTTGCGACCCCATGAATTGCAGCACACCAGGCCTCCCTGTCCATTACCAACTCCTGGAGTTAACTCAGACTCACGTCCATCGAGTCAGTGATGCCATCCAGCCATCTCATCCTCGGTCGTCCCCTTCTCCTCGTGCCCCCAACCCCTCCCAGCATCAAAGTCTTTTCCAATAAGTCAACACTTCATATAAGATGGCCAAAGTACTGGAGTTTCAGCTTTAGCATCATTCCTTCCAAAGAAATCCCAGAGCTGATCTCCTTCAGAATGGACTGGTTGGATCTCCTTGAAGTCCAAGGGACTCTCAAGAATCTTCTCCAACACGACAGTTCAAAAGCATCAATTCTTCGGGGCTCAGCCTTCTTCACAGTCCAACTCTTGCATTCACACATGACTACTGGAAAAACCATAGCCTTGACTAGACGGACCTTAGTCAGCAAAGTAATGTCTCTGCTATTCAATATGCTATCTAGGTTGGTCATAACTTTTCTTCCAAGGAGTAAGAGTCTTTTAATTTCATGGCTGCAGTCACCATCTGCAGTGATTTTGGAGTCCAAAAAAATAAAGCCTGACATATTTCCACTGTTTCCCTATGTATTTCCCATGAAGTGATGGGACCGGGTGCCATGATTTTCGTTTTCTGAATTTTGAGCTTTAAGCCAACTTTTTCACTCTCCTCTTTCACTTTCATCAAGAGGCTTTTTAGCTACTATTCACCTTCTGCCATAAGGGTGGTGTCATCTGCATATCTGAGGTTATTGATATTTCTCCTGGAAATCTTGATTCCAGCTTCCGTTTCTTCCAGTCCAGCGTTTCTCATGATGTACTCTGCATATAAGTTAAACAAGCAGGGTGACAATATACAGCCTTGACATACTCCTTTTCCTATTTGGAACCAGTCTGTTCTTCCATGTCCAGTTCTAACTGTTGTTTCCTGACCTGCATACAGATTTCTCAAGAGGCAGGTCAGGTGGTCTGGTATTCCCATCTCTCTCAGAATTTTCCACAGTTGATTGTGATCCACAGAGTCAAAGGCTTTGGCATAGTCAAAGAAGCAGAAGTAGATGTTTTTCTGGAAATTTCTTGCTTTTTCCATGATCCAGCGAATGTTGGCAATTTGATCTCTGGTTCCTATAAAACCTTTTCTAAAACCAGCTTGAACATCAAGAATTTCACAGTTCACGTATTGCTAAAGCCTGGCTTGGAGAATTTTGAGCATTACTTTACTAGCATGTGAGATGAGTGCAATTGTGCAGTAGTTTGAGCATTCTTTGGCATTGCCTTTCTTTGGGATTGGAATGAAAACTGACCTCCAATCCTGTGGCCACTGTGAGTTTTCCAAATTTGTTGGCATATTGAGTGCAACACTTTCACAGCATCATCTTTCAGGATCTGAAATAGCTCAACTGGAATTCCATCACCTCCACTAGCTTTGTTCGTAGTGATGCTTTCTAAGGCCCAGTTGACTTCACATTCCAGGAAGTCTGGCTCTAGGTGTGTGATCACACCATCGTGATTATCCAAGTCATGAAGATATTTTTTGTACAGTTCTGTGTATTCTTGCCACCTCTTCTTAATATCTTTTGCTTCTGTTAGGTCCATACCATTTCTGTCCTTTATTGAGCCCATCTTTGCATATGTTCCCTTGGTATCTGTAATTTTCTTGAAGAGATATCTAGTCTTTCCCATTCTGTTGTTTTCCTCTATTTCTTTGCATTGATCTCTGAAGAAGGCTTTCTTATGTCTTCTTGCTATTCTTTGGAACTCTGCATTCAGATGCTTATATCCTTCCTTTTCTCCTTTGTTTTTCACTTCTCTTCTTTTCACAACTATTTGTAAGGCCTCCCCAGACAGCCAGTTTGCTTTTTTGCATTTCTTTTCCATGGGGATGGCCTTGATCCATGTTCCCTTTACAATGTCACGAACCTCATTCCATAGTTCATCAGGCACTCTATCTATCAGATCTAGGCCCTTAAATCTATTTCTCACTTCCACTGTATAATCATAAGTCATTTGAGTTAGGTCATACCTGAATGGTGTAGTGGTTTTCCCTACTTTCTTCAATTTGAGTCTGAATTTGGTAAGAAAGAGTTCATGGTCTGAGCCACAGTCAGCTCCTGATCTTGTTTTTGTTGACTATATAGAGCTTCTCCATCTTTGGCTGCAAAGAATATAATCAATTTGATTTCGGCGTTGACCATCTGGTGATGTCCATGTGTAGAGCCTCTCTTGTTTTGTTGGAAGAGGGTGTTTGCTATGACCAGTGCATTTTCTTGGCAAAACTCTATTAGTGTTTGCCCTCCTTAATTCCGCATTCCAAGGCCAAATTTGCCTGTTACTCTAGGTGTTTCTTGACTTCCTACTTTTGCGTTCCAGTCCCATATAATGAATAAGACATCTTTTTTCAGTGTTAGTTCTAGAATGTCTTGGAGTTCTTCATAGAACTGTTCAACTACAGCTTTTTTAGCGTTACTGGTTGGGGCATAGACTTGGATTACCATGATATTGAATGGTTTTCCTTGGAGACGAACAGAGGTCATTTTGTCGTTTTTGAGATTGCATCCAATACTGCATTTTGGACTTTCTTGTTGACCATGATGGCTACTCCATTTCTTCTGAGGGATTCCTGCCCTCAGTAGTAGATATAATAGTCATCTGAGTTAAATTCACCCATTCCAGTCCATTTTAGTTCGCTGATTCCTAGAATGTCGACAGTCACTCTTCCCATCTCTTGTTTGACCACTTCCAATT
>SJYQ01005464.1:37029-54281 GCA_006410935.1 Redunca redunca
TTATGAGAAAGTTTATAATAAGTTTTTAATACAGAAAATGCCAATAATTAAATTACCATTAACATATTTTCTAATTATGTAGGTTAGATAATTTGACAAATAATAATGGAGTAAGCTGTACATCTCAAATAAAATTAAGAGTCTTACTTCACCTTTAGGGGAGCCTTTCTTTCTTTATTTCATCATTGCTTCTTTCATAATCTTTTCCTAGAAATTCTATTAAATGGATTTCAGAAACTCCGGATGATTTCTTCATTCAATAACGTCCATATCTCCAACAGTTTGGCGTTTCTTAATGAAAACTGTTGTGCCCTGAATGTATAGTCACTCTAATTATTATAAACAAATGTTCCAGTTATTATGGCTGCATAACAAATTACCTCATAATTCAGTGACATAAAATGATGATTTATTATACTCATGAATTTTGTAGGTCAGGAATTTGAACAAATCATGACAGGGATAGTTTGTCTTTGCTTCATAATATGTAAGACCTCAAACTGTGTGACTCAAAGACTTCCGGTTAGGATTATCTGAAGCTTTGAATATTCACAACATGCTTGCAGGATGACGCTAACTGGTGCCTTACATTAGTTGGGTCTGTTGAACTGAGTCCCTAAACTTTGCATCTCCATTTGGCCTGGGCTTCTACAATGCAGGATGGCTGGGCAACAGGCAAATATCCCAAGAGAGAGATTGAGGTGAAACCACATCATTTTTTATTACCTAATTTCAGAAGTTACACAATATCACCTCCAATATTCTATTTACAGAGGCAATAACAAAATCCCACTGAGTTCAAGGAGGGGGAACATAAATTCATCTCTTGATGAGACCAGTAACATTCTGGAGTGGAACAAGAAATATAGTTAGGGATAATTTTGTAAAATACAGTCTGCCACAACTAATCTCTTTTTATGAATTTGTTGTCAAGGAGAGAAAATAATGATTTGGTAGAGCATAAGGGGTAAGAAAACGTTTTTATTAATTTGAAAGACAATAAGAGTTTTTATGCTAATCAGAATGATTCAGTTAGAAAAACCAACGATAGCAGAGAGAGGGTCTGCATGCAAGAATGAAGTTCTTACAAACTAAACAGGATCTGATCTAGAACCAACAGATGGAGTTGGCCTTTGAGAGGGCCACTTCTTCTTTCATTATAATGATAGAAAATACAGAGACTCTAGTTATAGTTATAGATGGGCATTACTCATATAATAAACACTAATATTGGTTTATTATATGTAAGACTTTGTTTTAAGTAGCCTACATATGTTAACTGAATCTTCACTATAGCCCTACAAAGTTTTGTTTTTCCTGTACTATTTACAGATAAGGAAACCAAGGCACAGAAAAAAAAATGATTTTCTCAAGGTCACGCAGTTGATGATTGGGAGTTGGGATTCAAAGCCTACCATTTGGATTCCAGAAAACATGCTGTTAAGGAGGCACTAGGCTAAACAGCCTCTTTTGGCAGACTTAGTTGAAAAATAATAAGTGAATTTCCAAAAGATTGTTTCTACTTTTATCAATAAAAAAAATGGTTGTCACAAAAGACCATCATGAACACACAGATGTAAACAACAGATGCCACCCAAGGTTTATTGGGGGAAATCTTATAAGCAGTAGAATTTTAAAACTGACTCAACCCTCTGCTGCTGCTAAGTCACTTCAGTCGTGTCCGACTCTGTGTGACCCCATAGATGGCAGCCCACCAGGCTCTCCTGTCCCTGGGATTCTCCAGGCAAGAACACTGGAGTGGGTTGTCATTTCCTTCTTCAATGCATCAAAGTGAAAAGTGAAAGTGAAGTTGCTCAGTCCTGTCCGACTCTTCGCGACCCCATGGACCGCAGCCTACCAGGCTCCTCTGTCCATGGGATTTTCCAGGCAAGAGTACTGGAGTGGGGTGCCATTGCCTTCTCCGGACTCTCATTATTCTACAGCACAGGGTGGACAAGGGAGTTCCATACACAGACCACGGTTTACAGCAGAGAGGATCCTGGGGGAGCTGGAGAAAGAGCTTTACCAGAGAGAACTCCAGGACGATGAACAAACCTGTTCTAAACTGTGTTATATACTTACAGGTTAGCCTAAACTGGACTACAGAACTTGTATTTTCTCTAAGTAATAAGAATATTTCTAAGGGAACCTAAAGAATATTGGAGTTCATAGAACTCATATCTGAGTTCTACATACTGAGGACTCTGGTAAAAGCCAGGAATGCTGCCATCGGCCTAATACCTTCTTTGCTACCCAGAAAAGAAAGCTCTCCACTGAAATCCCAAAAGACTATGGGAATAATCCTCCATTGCATCTAGTCATGTCATCAAAGATGATATTATCATTAGAAGACGGAAGTGAGACTGTATTGAAAAGTGGTTTGGGTATGGAAAATGTGAAACCAAGTTTATTCAGGAAATTTAGTGGTATAATTTATTAGTGCTGAATGAATACCAGTATGAGGCTGATTTTCATTAGTTTAAAGAGAGCAGTTAACTTTGAGAGGTTTTCAGGTAATTACAGCTTTTTGAAAACAGTTTACTGAGTTTAATTAAAGTTAAGGCTTTGTCAACTTGATATAATGAATGAGCAAGTGTCAAAGGTATGTAAGGGAGTATTCCAACATAGGATCTAATATTTGTAGACAAAGAAGAGAAAATATGAAGGGAGTGATAAACAGTGAAAGAGAGAAACAGACTCACAGACTTGGAGAATAAACATACGGTTACCAGAAGGGAATGGATAATTAGGGAATTTCAAATTGACATATACACACTGCTATATTTCAAATGAATAACCAACAAGGACCTACTGCATAGCACAGGGAACTCTGCTCAACATTATATAAAAACCTAAATGGGAAAGGAATTTGAAAAGAATAAATACATGTATATGTATAACCGAATCACTTTGCTGTACATCTAAAACAAAAACAATATTGTTAATCCACTACACTCCAATATAAAACAAAAGTTTTAAATAAAATAAACAGAAAAAAGAAGGCTAGTTTCATTTAATCTTAAACTTCTGGCCAGTGAGGAGTTTTAATGAACAAAATTCCAAAGTTTTGACTTATATTCATTGAATCAAAATCCCTTTATCAATGTTTCAAAGAAAATTTTAAGATATACTCTTGGATAACTTTTGATAAAGAGCTACTGCTATTTGATTATATTTTAAAAATAGATGGTTTTCTTTGAGATATAAAATTTTTCTTAAAGGGGGGGTGGTAGTGATCAGAAAAAAATTGCATGACAGGGGCTGGAATCATCACAAAAAGGTTTGCACTCCACTTTTGGATACTTTAACTTATTTAATGTTCAAATAATTCTATTATATAAGTTGTATTAATATCCTTATTTTACTCAGAAAATTGAAGTTGAACTTAAGTACCTACTGAAGAACATCAAACTAATTATTGACCATGCCAATGTCAAAAGCAGGAAGTCTAGATCTAGAAGTTATGTTCTTAGTCTCTATCCCAGCTGCTCCCCAAGACAGATTATTAAAGTAAATGAGGAATATTTTTAATGATTTTTTCACTTAGAGCCTATCATATAAGCTCTGAACAGAGCATCATCTAAAGAAACCAACAGAGGTTTTTTAATCATAATAATAATAGATATTTTGAAATTGTAAGCCTAGAATTACACTCTAAATTAATTTTAAGAAGTCATTTAGAGACTTGCCTCTCCAGGGGTTAAGAATCTGCCTTGCACTACAGGGGACCTGGGTTCATTGGTTTGGGAACTAAGATCCTACATGTTGCAGGGCTACTGAGTCTGTTTACATAACTACTGAGCCCACATGCCACAGCAAAGACCTAATGAAACCAAACTAATTAATAAAAAGTAATTAAACATTGTATTTATTGGTTATAGAAACTTTTTTTCTCTTCTATTAACAGTACATTGAGGAAGTAAAAGTCGCTCAGTCGTGTCTGACCCTTTGTGACCCCATGGACATTCTTCAGGCCAGAATACTGGAATAGGTAGCCTTTCCCTTCTCCAGGGGATTTTTCCCAACCCAGGTTTGAACCTAGATTTCCCTAATTTCAGGTTGGTTCTTTACCAGTTGAGCCACCAGGGAACCCTATATTGAGTAACATGAATTTATATTTCTTATGTAAATATAATCTGCTTATACACAAGCCTCTAGAGATAGAATGTTTTAAAAAAGATAACAAAAAATAAACCTTAATCTATGGGTACATTTTGATGGACATAGTCTCCTACAAATAGACATGTCTTTGAAATGCACTACTGATAAAGGAAGTTGATAATTTTAATCCCTATAATGACATAGAGAACACAAAAATGTATTTCCTGAAAACATATTTGTTAGGCAATATTCTTTAGTGGAAAATATGATGGCTCTTTTGATATTTTTTAGCTGATTTACATTCCCAGGTATTCCTTAAGAGATCAGAATCAACTTCTCTGTCTCATAGATGAGGAAACTGATTTTCTAGCAGGTTAAAAATCATTTTATATAGATCACACTGAAGGTATCCCATCTAAATCTAGTTGCTCAACACATTAATAAAAAGACCTCGGACGTGAGAAAAACACATGTTTAGATGTGTCAGCAAACATTCTGAATGTTAACAGATACCGCTTGTAGGCTAAAAGAAATAATTATGAGCTTAAAGGCTAGCAGGAAATGGGTCTGAAAACAAATGTATAAACTCCTTTTTACTTTATTAATACCGTATACCTATTGGCAATGTCTTGCAGGAAATTCTGGGATTACATACTTTTATTTTAAAGACAGAGTAACTAGGAAGAGTTCAGTTCAGTTCAGTTCTGTCGCTCAGTCCTGTCCGACTCTTTGCGAAGAGGGTTGTAGTAAATGCATGATGGAAAAATGCTACATTATTTACTACATATTTGGTGGCTCAGTGGTAAAGAATCCACCTGCCAATGCGGGAGACACAGATTCGAACCCTAATCTGGGAAATTTCCCTGGAGAAGGAAATGGCAACCCATTCCATTATTCTTGGCTGGGAAATCCCATGTACAGAGGAGCCTGGCAGACTATAGTCCATGAGGTTGCAAAGTCAGGCACAATTTAAGGACTCAACAACAACAGTTCATGTTAGTAATGTTCAGTGATAACAGTTGGTATTCCTTAGCGATAATAAAGTAAACAAGTAGAACTGAATACAGAATAACTGCAAATGTACATAGCATTCTTGGGATCAAAATTCAAAGTGCTCAATTAAAAATCTCAATCAGCTGTATACACCCACTTCAGGGAAGCTTATGGTATTGACTTAGGCTAGTATTTAAATACAAAAGTAGGACTACAGTATAACTGTTCATTGCAGAGCAAACTGGGAAAGATCTTATTTTTTATGAGACTATGTATCTAACAATTGCTTTATTATAGGCTTGAGTGTGATGTACTTTACACATTCAAACATTTCAAGTCAGAATTAGTAAAACTGCAGATTTACTTGGAGTTATTAATTGAGTGTGGCTGACTTTGGCAGAGTTTAAGAAGATTTATTTTTCTTGCTGTTTTTGCTTTTATGTCCTCAGGTAATTCACAGCCTGCCTTGGAATAGTGTTCTCATCTTTCCAGTAAAATTTAGTCTCTCCTGATTAAATTTGTCTGGTATTCTTTTTCTCCCAGTATGCTCATATTTCTTTTTTTATCTTTTATCACTAAGGGAATACTCCTATTTAACTGAGTTAGATGATGAGTTAAACACATTATTATCAGGAAAAATTTAAAAATAAACCACAGGACAACTAATTGCTTCTTAGGAAAATGAGGAGAAAGAATAAAATTATAAGAATCTAACAGCTACATCTTCAGTGGAGCTCAGAAAAGCACATTTTGTTTATGACACTGGCAGTAATCCCAGGCCTCTAAGCAGTTAGTGTACTTCTTTTGCACTTACTCTGGAGAGGAAGGACGTGACTTATTGAAGTTAGAGGATTCAACTTTGCAAATTAGTTGCTAGGTTGAAATTAGAAATCTAGTTTTTGGCTTACTACAGCAACCTTGATATCTTTCCTCTTGGAAGCAGAGGCTGCTTAAACTTCCCTCTTTTTGATGTTTGCAACAGTCCTGAATTCAGAATAAGACAAGAGATGTTTGCCTGACAAGGAAACAAGACTAAGGACCCAATTCACCTCTGGAAGCAACCTATTGAAGAGCTTACTCTGAGTTGTGAGCAGAGCTGTGTGCCTCTGCTTCTAGTAATTCCTTGTAGAATGACCTTCCTGCCAGAATTTCAGGGGTGTTGAGAGCATCAGTCTGTTACTATAATCATTAAATTCTTCCTCTGGAGTGCACTTCATATGAAGGATATTCAAGTGTAGGACAGACTCTCTATTCCTAATGACTTTGAAGTTGCAGCTTTATATTTTCAGATAAGATAAAACAGAGACAAGGAGAAGTAAACAGCAGTTTACTATGCAGAAAGGGTCTAACTTTGCTCAAGGCTATTTTCCTTTTAGAGGGAAATAGCAGACCACAGATCTATAATATATAACATGGCACAGTACTAATTCAGTATGTTTTAACATACTGAAAACATACCCTAAAATCACTTGACCTTGATGAGATCTACAGAATTCCACATCCTAAAAAGAGAGGGAAGTGAAATCTAATTGGCCACTCACTCTATAATGTGTGTGTGTGTGCTTAGTCACTCAGTCATGTACGACTCCTTGAGATCCCATGGACTATAGCTGCCAGGTTCCTCTGTTCATGTTATTCTCCAGGCAAGAATAATCCAGTGGATTGCCATTCCCTTTTTAGGGGATCTTCCTGACCCAGGGATCAAACCTGGGTCTCCTGCATTGCAGGTGGATTCTTTAATGTCTGAGCCACCAGGAAAGCCAACTAACCCTGCTGCTGCTGCTGCTGCTAAGTTGCTTCAGTCGTGTCCAACTCTGTGCGACCCCAGAGACAGCAGCCCACCAGGCTCCTCTGTCCCTGGAATTCTCCAGGCAAGAACACTGGAGTGGGTTGCCATTTTCTTCTCCAATGCGTGAAAGTGAAGTCACTCAGTCGTGTGTCCAACTCTTCACGACCCCATGGACTGCAGCCCACCAGGCTCCTCCATCCATGGGATTTTCCAGGCAAGAGTACTGGAGTGCGGTGCCATGGCCTTCTCAACTAACCCTATTACTCACATAATAATAGTATCACTTCAAAGGCACCATGAATCCCTCTTGCCCACAGTATAAAACGTAAATTCCTCAATGTCTTGGTTAAAATGCAATTAAAATCTTATATGCTTTTTCTTCCTCTACCACTTTTTATACAGACCCTCTGCTCTAGGTAAATAGGTTAGAGACATCATCCATTACATTTCCCACCAACTACCCATTCCTGTCTCCTTTGTCTATTACCTTCTCTCCCTAAGGCAACTTCATTCACTAAGTCCCACTCCACTACTTTTCTCTTTAGATTCTGATATTTTTAAGGTTTCTCTCATGCAATAAGGACAACAATAGTCAACAATTGTACAAAATGATTACTTGTGGCTATTAAGTGTTGTGGACTTCCCCCGTAGCTCAGTTGGTAAAGAATCTGCGTGCAATGCAGGAGACCTCGGTTCAATTCCTGGGTCAGAAATATTCAGCTAGAGAGGGGATAGACTACCCACTCCATTATTCTTAGGCTTCCCTGGTGACTCACTCAATAAAGATTCCACCTACAATGTGGGAGACCTAGTTTGATCCCTGGTGGAGAAGATCCTCTGAAGAAGGCATAGGCTACCCATTCCAGTATTCTTGGGCTTCACTGTTGCCTCAGACCATAAAGAATCCACCTGCAATGCAGGAGACCTGAGTTAAATCCCTGGGTTGGGAAGATACCATGGAGGGTAAGGCAATTCACTCCAGTATTCCTGCCTGGAAAATACCTGTGGATAGAGGAGCCTGGTAAGCTACTGTCCATGGGGTCGTAAAGAGTGGGACACAACTGGGCGACTCACAACACAGCACATTAAGTGTTGTATATGCATTGCTTCTTATAATACTCAAAATAACCCTAGATTATAAACTTCCTGAGAGCCCTATGCATGCTCAGTAGATATTGAAGGAATAATTTCCATTTTATGTATAAGAAACATATGCTTAATAGGGCCAGTTAATTTAGGAAAGCATACATCAACTTGAGTGGAGTTTGTGTGATTATATGGAATGTGATGCTGGGGAAATTCATTTAGTAAAAACATTCTTTACAAATAATCTCACTTTATCCTAAAATATTTCTGAAAATGGGAATTATTATCTTAATTTTATAGGTGAAGACACCAGTTCCAAAAGGCTTCTAATTATATACAATCAAGATTTGTATGTAGAACTACCTTATCCCCAAATCCAAGTTATATTGACATTGATGTTTTACATCTCACAATATAAATAGGTAAAATATCCAATGATTCTTAAACCGGTCACTAAAAATCTACCATCTTATCTCTAGGTATTACTTCTGCCTCAGCATCCTGAGCAGAAGTTTGAAAAATCAAAGCACTTTTGAAATGATATAATACACTGACTGCAAAATAAACCATCAATCTGTTGCTTTATGTGGCTTAGTGATTGAATCGAATCAACTGAAGAGCTGATCGCATTGATAATGATAAAAGGAGTAACTAACTATGCAGAGGAATATATTAAATAGCAAAAATCAACTTGGCAGCAACTCAGAGATATAATCTGGGTCTTTTCCAATAATATTCTGAGTACATTTTCTTGCATTATGTATGTTTTATGACAATTATCTTTCTTATTGTATCACTGGAATGAAAGACATTTCTTTCTGTTGCCATGATGCAAATTTCCATAGTGAGAGATTAGTTTGATTTGCTGGTTATATCCTTTTGCAAATGGTAAATTAGGCTCGGTAAGGAAATGGCAGTAAAATACATTGCATCTTATTCTATAGCTGAGATAATCAAGAACACAGTGTTGAGAAAACAACTAAATCATAATGTTTAGAGAAGAAATATCCATCAGTAGTCGTATGCTTTTTCAACTAGTTTTTCATTTGTAAAATTAAAGTCTCTGAATACTAACAGATGGAATCAACAAAATATGTTCCATCCTCAAGATATAATTTCTGAAAACTGCCAATGGAAAAGTTCATAGACCTAAATAACTCCATTTTTTAGAAACCATTTGTCCCATATTATCAGATACATATTCAAAAACTGTATATCAGCCACATTCTGTCAGCTAGAAATCTCAGTTAATTGGCAAGAACATATTGCTGTGATGCATCATAAAATAGTTTAAACTGAAGAATTCATTGCACTCGAAGAAGTTGTAATGCATTTGGCTAAAATTGATATTAAAAATCAAATTTTTGTTTTGTAAAGTTGAACAGTTAAATATTTTCCCTGTGCTAATATTCTCTGAAAGTGGAATTTTATTTTCTCGATATTGTAGGAATCCATTTTCAAATGGCACAGCCCACCACAAAAATTAGCACTGGCTTGAATATCTATCCTCTCAAATCTTCAGTATACCCACTGCAAATTCAAGAATCCCATATATGTATATTTATCTGTAACCACTGTTTTTCCTAGTTATTAAAGCTATAAATTTAGTTAAACTAATACTATTAAAATTTGGGAGCTTAAGTCATCATGAGTATGTATTCTTCTATTTTTCTTTTCTTTTTTTTTTTTGGTATGTCACCTTCTACAATATTCTTTAAATGATTAAACATGAAGAGCTGAGAATTCAGTGGTGATCCCTGGGTTCCCAAAAAGACTTAGAATCACAGGATTTGGTTTATTCTAGTTTGCTCACAGTTCAGTTCAGTTCAGTTCAGTCACTCAGTCGTGTCTGACTCTTTGCGACCCCATGAATCGCAGCATGCCAGGCCTCCCTGTCCATCACCATCTCCCGGAGTTCACTACAATTCACATCCATCGAGTCGGTGATGTCATCCAGCCATCTGATCCTCTGTCATCCCCTTTTCCTCCTGCCCCCAATCCCTCCCAGCATCAGAGTCTTTTCCAATAAGTCAACTCTTCCCATGAGGTGGCCAAAGTACTGGAGTTTCAGCTTTAGCATCATTCCTTCCAAAGAACACGCAGGGCTGATCTCCTTTAGAATGGACTGGTTGGATCTCCTCCAGTCCAAGGGACTCTCAAGAGTCTTCTCCAACACCACAGTTCTAAAGCATCAATTCTTCAGTGCTCAGCTTTCTTCATAGTCCAACTCTCTCATCCATACATGATCACAGGAAAAACCATAGCCTTGACTAGACAGACCTTTGTTGGCAGAGTAATGTCTCTGCTTTTCAATATGCTATCTAGGTTGGTCATAACTTTTCTTCCAAGGAGTAAGCGTCTTTTAATTTCATGGCTGCAGTCACCATCTTCAGTGGTTTTGGAGTCCAAAAAAATAAAGTCTGACACTGTTTCCACTGTTTCCCCATCTATTTGCCATGAAGTGATGGGACCGGATGCCGTTTTCCGAATGTTGAGCTTTAAGCCAACTTTTTCACTCTCCTCTTTCACTTTCATCAAAAGGCTCTTTAGTTCTTTGTTTTCTGCCATAAGTGTGGTGTCATCTGCATATCTGAGGTTACTGATATTTCTTCCAGCAATCTTGATTCCAGATTATGTTTCTTCTAGCCTAGCGTTTCTCATGATGTACTCTACGTATAAATTAAATAAGCAGGGTGACAATATACAGCCTTGACATACTCCTTTTCCTATTTGGAACCAGTCTGTTGCTCTTTGTCGAGTTCTAACTGTTGCTTCCTGACCTGCATACAGGTTTCTCAAGAGGCAGGTTAGGTGGTCTGGTATTCCCATCTCTCTCAGAATTTTCCACGGTTTATTGTGATCCACACAGTCAAAGGCTATGGCATAGTCAATAAAGCAGAAATAGTTGTTTTTTCTGGAACTCTCTTACTTTTTCGATGATCTAGCAGATGTTGACATTTTGATCTCTGGTTCCTCTGCCTTTTCTAAAACCAGCTTGAACATCTGGAAGTTCATTGTTCATGTACTGCTGAAGACTGGCTTGGAGAATTATGAGCATTACTTTACTAGTGTGTGAGATGAGTGCAATTCTGCAGTAGTTTGAGCATTCTTTGGCATTGCCTTTCTTTGACATTGGAATGAAAACCGACCTTTTCCCGTCCTGTGGCCACTGCTGAGTTTTTTAAATTTGCTGGCTTATTGAGTGCAGCACTTTCACAGCTTTGCTCTAGTTATCAGAATACTTGTGTTGCCAAGTTTCATATTTCATCTTCCTGACCCATACCTTCAAGGACACAGATATTCTGTTTCATTATTATGTGTCTTCTTAGGATTGGCAAATGTCTTAGTTTGACTCAAGTCCACCTATGACTCAAGTCAAGGGAGGAAAAGGTCCTCCGTTCTTAGTTTGATTATTTTACTCTCATGCTTAGACAATTATGATTAGTTCCTCAATAATTTTATATTCTGTAGCTTGTATTCCTCTAAAACAATTTACATATGGATCTAATCATGTCAATTCTTTGATTTCCTCTACAATTCAGAAGAAATTGGCACTTTTCTCTGGTTTAGTCCTTAGTTTACTACCAAAAGGTCCCATTGGTGGCTCAGACAGTAAAGCGTCTGTCTACAATGTTGGAGACTTGGGTTCAAACCCTGGGTCAGGAAGATTCCCTGGAGAAGGAAATGGCAATCCACTCTAGTACTCTTGCCTAGTAAATCTCAAGGACATAGGAGCCCGGTGTCCATGGGGTCACAAAAAGTTGGACAGTTTCAATAAAACATCTGTTTCTGCTTTATTGACTATGCCAAAGCCTTTGACTGTGTGGATCACAATAAACTGTGGAAAATTCTGAAAGAGATGGGAATACCAGACCACCTGACCTGCCTCTTGAGAATCCTATATGCAGGTCAGGAAACAACAAGTAGAACTTGACATGGAACAATATACTGGCTCCAAATAGGAAAAAGAGTATATCAAGTCTGTATATTGTCACCCTGCTTATTTAACTTATATGCAGTTTATGTAATGAGGAATGCTGGGTTGGAAGAAGCACAAGCTGGAATCAAGATTTCCAGGAGAAATATCAATAACCTCAGATATGCATGTGATACCATCCTTATGGCAGAAAGTGAAGAAGAACTCAAAAACCTCTTGATGAAAGTGAAAGAGGAGAGTGAAAAAGTTGGCTTAAAGCTCAACATTCAGAAAACAAAGATCATGGCATCTGGTCCCATCACTTCATGGCAAATAGATGGGGAAACAGTGTCAGACTTTATTTTTGGGGGCTCCAAAATCACTGCAGATGATGATTGCAGTCATGAAATTAAAAGACGCTTACTCCTTGGAAGAAAAGTTATGACCAATCTAGATAGCATATTGAATAGCAGAGACATTACTTTGCTGACTAAGGTCCGTCTAGTCAAGGCTATTGTTTTTCTAGTGGTCATGTATGGATGTGAGAGTTGAGCTGTGAAGAAAGCTGAGTGCCGAAGAATTGAAGCTTTTGAACTGTGGTGTTGGAGAAGACTCTTGAGAGTCCCTTGGACTCCAAGGAGATCCAACCAGTCCGTTCTAAATGAGCTCAGCCCTGGGTGTTCTTTGGAAGGACTGATGCTGAAGCTGAAACTACAAATCTTTGGCTGTCTTATGCAAAACATTGACATATTGGAAAAGATCCTGATGCTGGGAGGGATTGGGGGCAGGAGAAGGGGACAACAGAGGATGAGATAGCTGGATGGTATCACTGACTCGATGGACATGAGTTTGGGTAAACTCTGGAAGTTGATGATGGACAGGGAGGCCTGGCATATTGCAATTCATGGGGTCACAAGGAGTTGGACATGACTGAGTGACTGAACTGAACTGATACTACCTATACCCAGAAACTTGAAATTTGAATTGTTATTTTATCCTTGTGTCTGTCTTCTGCCACAGCATGATAAATCATATCTTTCATGATTCATAATTGTTTATTGATATTGCATATAGGGATTGAAATGCTTCTCTTGTGGCTCAGATGATGAAGAATCTGCCTGCGACGCGGGAGACCCAAATTCAGTATCTGGTTCGGGAAGGTCCTCTCGAGAATTGAATGGCAATCTACCCCAGTATTCTTACCTAGGGAATCCCCTGCACAGAGGAGCCTGAGTGCTACAGTGCATGGGGTCGCAAAGCGCTGGACACAACTAAGTGACCAAACACACACATATGTATTAAACGGTACCCATAAAACTACCAGTCTTTTTACTTGAGCAATGAAGGTACGTATAAAACTACCAGTCTTTTTACTTGAGCAATGAAATGAATCATGGTGCCACTTTCTATGTTGAGCGAGATTACAATGTGGCCATATTTATTTTGGGAGGAGGTCTAGAATTTTGGTGTTCATACTAAATTTATGCTGCCTACTAACACACAAGTGGAATGTGTTTAAAGTCAGATCAAGGGTTGGATTATTTGTGGGATTGATTCCTCCATTTATGTACTTTATCTAAATTGTTTGCAAATAGNTGTGATTATAACATATTTTTGTGTTGAAATTAGCAATGTACTCTGATTGTTCACCCTTTGAATTAGTTTATAGATCTAACAGAAATTTTGATTTTTACTGCATTGCCCTTTTATACATTTATTCATGTATTTATTTATTCAATAATACATGCAAATATAAATAAGATATGGCTCTATGCAAAGACCTCATAGATTAATGCTAGAGATCAACAGTTGCAAGATAGAGGCTTATGAGTTAACATAAATAACAGAAGGTCTTTGGGAACATATAGAAATGATACCAATCAAGCAAGTGTTAGTAAAGTAAAAGGAGAAGTGGAGAGATCAATCAATCATAGGTTTTCCAAAGAGGATACCTGAGCTAAGTCTTAATAAAGATGGGAAAAATAAAGACTTACATTTAGAGCAAAACATGTACAACAGACTTAGAGGATTAAAATAATTCTAGGTAGTTATAATATTTGTGTGACTAGAATATAATAAAGCTGTGACGATGGGAAAGTGTCAATATCATTAGTGATTCTTTTATATTGTGCCTAGCCATTTTTATTCTATTCTGAAGACAATGAGGAATCATAAAGATGCTGATCAAGGAGATATATGATCATATGTAATGTTAAGAAAGGTTGTTCTGGCTGCAGCTTCCTTGATAGCTCAATTGGTAAAGAATGAGCCTGCAATGCCAGAGACCCTGGTTCCATTCCTTGGGGGGAAGATCCGCTAGAGAAGGGAAAGGCTACCCACTCCAGTATTCTGGCCTGGAGAAGTCCAAGGACTACAGTCCATGGGGTTGCAAAGAGTTGGACAGGACTAATTGACTTTCACTTTCACTCTGGCCACAATGTGTAGAAAATGTAAAGTGTATATATTAGAGGCAAGATAGTTAATATAAAAAGTATTGAAATTATTAAGGTAAATTTAAAAATTAGAAATAAAATAGAGGTGTGGGAGGTAATTAAAAGGGATGAATCAGGAATGATTATTTGGGTCAAGTAAATAAATAGAATAGATGGTGGTACCATTTATAGAGGGACAGATTGCAAATGGAGGATCAGATTTGGGGATGTCATTAAGGGCCAGCAGAAGGAGAATTGTACAAGATAATTCAGTTCAGATATATTAAGTTTGAAATGCCTAGAAGACAGTGAGGTAAAGATGTATGTAGTTGAATGTATAGGTCTAGAACTCAGAAATATAAATGAGGGTTTTGGGAATGATCAGTCTTCAGTTGTGGCATAACAACAAGAATACCCACTTCTACTGTTTAATATATGCTAAAAATAAAGAGGAATATTCATGATTCAAAATTCATTAATTTTGTTATCTATTATGTGTTATGACTTCCCTGATAGCTCAGTTGGTAAAGAATCTGACTGCAATGCAGGAGACCCCGGTTCAATTCCTGGGTGGGGAAGATCTGCTGGAGAAGGGATAGGCCTACTCCAGTATTCTTTGGCTTCCCAAGAATGTATCATTCTAAACGTTTTCATGCTTTTTCTAATTTTAAATTCACAGGCATTCTATAAGGGTAGGGAGAGAGGTTGATTACAATCACCGTTCTAAGGATGAATAAATGGAGACCCAAAGAAGTTAATTTCAAAGTTATATTAAACTAATGCCAACAGAATTAGAAAGTGGACTCAGATTCCCCGACTTTAAGCCCAGTCTTCTTTCAGGGCTGTCATAGCCTTTTTCCATATTTTGGTTTTGTGATAGAAATTCAGCAGTGAATTTCATAATAATCTACTAACTATAGAGTTTATAAACAAATTAATATTCTGATGTTAATTCTGAGATCAGAATCTATATGATTTACTAAATTCAGAATACAGCAATATCAACTTAAACACCCAGTTGTCTTCATGTATTTAATAAAAGCTATTTTGCTTGGTAGGTTTCCCTGATAACTCAGTTGGTAAAGAATCCGGCTGTAATGCAGGAGACCCTGATTTGATTCCTGGGTCAGGAAGATCCACTGGAAAAGGGATAGGCTACCCACTCCAGTATTCTTAGGCTTTACTTGTGACTCAGCTGGTAAAGAACTGCCTGCAATGAAGGAGACCTGGGTTCTATCCCTGGGTTGAGAAGCTCCCTTGGAGAAGGGAAAGGCTACCTGCTCCAGTATTCTGGTCCGGAGAATTCCTTAACTGAGCGACTTTCACTTTCAGTTTCATTTTTCTTGGTATTTTGATGCACTCTCATATTACATAACTATTCTGCATATATTGCAACTTTTTTTCAATAAGGTATCTAATGCATAACATTTGCAAATGTTTATAATTTCCACTAATACAGCCTTTGGAATGGTGATTATTTAACATGTAAATGGCCTACTTGTTCTTGTTTGGAGAATGAATGTGGAAAAGATATTCAAATTTATTTTTAGTTAGCAATTATAAAGAATGAAGAAAGTAGAATTTATTTCTAGACCACATTAGATGGTGTTCTTAATGGTGGCCAATCATTAAGAACCTTGATTAATTTATTTTACTCTAATCATGAAAGTCCATGGAGCTGCAAAGAGTCGGACATGACTGAGCAACTGAACTGAACTAAATCATGAAACGCATTTTGATAGGGACTGTGGGGTAACAATGATAAAGAAGTTTCCTCCATTTGAAAGATGTACACAGATTAACTGCAGAGATGGGAAAGGAAACAGTGGGACAAAATATTGTACACATATAAAGTCCCAGTTGTAGTTTATATTAACATTTGGTTTAAATTTTAAAAAGATGAATGGGGTAGTGGTGGAAACTTCATGAAATCATCACCAGTAAGACTTTGAAAGACAATCTTCAGATATGGGAGATATGGGAAGAATACTGTGATGACTAAAGAAATCAGTTAAGCTATCAGTCAAAATAGTTTATGGATAGGCACTGAAAATATGAAATCAACCAGGATCAGAGCCATATATTTGACAATATATCCTAATTTACTCAAAAATGCCTGTGTGTATTTCCTTTTCTGTCAATGCTCTCATAGCAGTAATATCTTTAAAAGAGTTATAGCTTACTGTACTCCATGTATTAAGTTTCTATCCTTTTGTGACTAAGACAAATGTTAACTTTAGTGAACCCATATTACTTAATGGCAGACAACTAACAGTTCATTTCATAGTACAGAATTGATACAACACGCTCTCTGAGCCTTTAGTTCAGTTCAGTTCAATCTCTCAGTCGTGTCCTACTTTTTGCAACCCCATGGACTGCAGCAAGCCAGGCTTCCCTGTCCATCAGAAATCCTGAAGCTTGCTCAGACTCATGCCCATTTAGTTGGTGATATCATCCAACCATCTCATCCTGTGTCATCCCCTTCTCCTCCTGCCTTCAATCTTTTCCTGCATCAGGGTCTTTTCCTCTGAGTCAGTTCTTCACATCAGGTGGCCAAAGCTTTGGAATTTCACCTTGCAGTATCAGTTCAGTTCAGCTCAGTCGCTCAGTCGTGTCCGACTCTTTGCAACCCCATGAATCGCAGCACGCCAGGCCTCCCTGTCCATCACCAACTTCTGGAGTTCACTCAGACTCACGTCCATCGAGTCAGTGATGCCATCCAGCCATCTCATCCTCTGTCATGCCCTTCTCCTCCTGCCCCCAATCCCTTCCAGAATCAGAGTCTTTTCCAATGAGTCAACACTTCGCATGAGGTGGCCAAAGTACTGGAGTTTCAGCTTTAGCATCATTCCTTCCAAAGATATCCCAGGGCTGATCTCCTTCAGAATGGACTGGTTGGATCTCCTTGCAGTCCAAGGGACTCTCAAGAGTCTTC
>SJYQ01005464.1:68149-89530 GCA_006410935.1 Redunca redunca
CTATGAGATTCTGAATTATATCACATATTTTTTGTGGAATATATATAGGATGGATGAAACATTACCAATTTTTTACATGTGGATTCTTGAATACTATTCAAATATTCTGTGTATTTCAATAACCAGATAAATGAAACATAAAGACATTTTCCCTGAAAATATAGATGCTGTTGCTATCAATCAGTTCATTTATCATCTCAAATTTTTGTAAGCAGTCAAAGCAAAAAATCTATTTCTCTCTTGTGTGAACAATATTCCTTCTACCTCTGTCTTACTTTTGGCTGGAGTGTCTGCAAATTCATCTGAAAAATTGGTTTGTCAGTTTTACACTTCAATTCTGTGGGCTGCTGCTATAGAAGGACAGGTAATTTGCTCAGAGGAAGAATGGAATTTGTGGCAGTAGTTGTCATACTAATGGCTAATCCAGAAAACCACTGCTGCTTCAAACAAGAGTCTCTGATATATAAATAGGTCATCATTAAGAAATAGAGAACATACCATAGCATTTGTAATAAATATCA
Source organism: Redunca redunca (assembly GCA_006410935.1). NCBI lineage: Eukaryota > Metazoa > Chordata > Mammalia > Artiodactyla > Bovidae > Redunca > Redunca redunca. The sequence goes on from SJYQ01005464.1 coordinate 68,671, forward strand.
TTTGGTATCCTGAAAAATTATCTTATGGCTTTCACATGCTTCTTATATTTGTCTTAGATCAGATTCTTCAGAGAGTATCCAGAGATAGAGCTTTACATGTAGAAATTCTACTGAAAGTACCCCTGGGATCAACACAAATAGAGTCACTAATGTGGGCGGATTTAGTAGAGAGCAGAGCAGAACCGCGATACATTGCAAAAAAGACCTCAAGGATAGCATAGGGTGTTCTAGAGCTAGTATGGCATTTTGTGGTCATCCATCTCTGAAGGAATCATTCTAAGCTTCCTATGTTCATACGTCAGTCTTTGGATGGGGCAGCTTTTGAGAAAGGAGGGTGGCATGGAGTAAAGCAGCTCTCTTCTGCTAAAGACAGTGTCTGCACAGGGACTTGGCTGAGGGATATTAACATCACTCACTCTCAACAGCTGGGGAAGTGAGTATCTTAATACCAGAGGGAGTTTCTGGGGGGCACACCAATGCATCAACTTCAGTCCAAGTTTTGTGATTCATTAGTTCATTTTCTTCGTATAAGAAGTCCTGGAAATATTTTCTCCAATACTCTGGTCAGGCTATTTTCCTGAATAAACCTACAAGGTTATTAAATACACCTCTAAACCTGTTCTCAAGGCCACATCTGAGATTTTTTTGTCTGCCTCTTGTTTATCCATTTTAAAATCTCTCTACTATAGGCCAACATTGCTGCTGGTTTAGGTGACTTCCCTAACTTCAGAACCTCACCCCTTGAATAGTCTGAACCTCTGATTATTAGACCCTTCTCAGACCATAGCTGAAACACTTGTTCATTTACTGTGGATACAGATGACGAAGTTCCAAGAGATAAATACACTGACAGAATACCAAAGTTTTCCCTGCCCCTATTGTATAATAATAGTAATTTTTGGATCTTGGACTCAAAAATCACTGCAGATGGTGACTGCAGCAGTGAAATTAAAAGATGCTTGCTCCTTGGATTAAAAGCTATGACAAACCTAGACAGCATACTAAAAAGCAGAGACATTACTTTACCAATGGAAGTCCCATGAAGTCAAAGCTATGGTTTTTCCAGTAGTCATGGATGGATGTGGTAGATGGACCATAAAGAAGGCTGAGCACCAAAGAATTGATGGTTTTGAACTGTGGTCTTGGAGAAGACTCTTGAGAGTCCCTTGGACTGCAAAGAGATCAAACCACTGATCTCTGGAAAAATCGTGAACACTCATTGGAAAAACTGATGCTGAAGCTGAAGCTCCAATACTTTGTCTACCTGTGTGAAGAGCTGACTCATTAGAAAAGACTCTAATGCTGGGAGAGATTGAAGGCAGGAGGAGAAGGGGGCAACAGAGAGCAAGATGGTTGGCTGGCATCACTGACTCAAGAGACATGAATTTGAGCAAGCTCGGAGAGATGGTGAAGAACTGAAGCCTGGTGTGCTACAGTCCATGGGCTTACAAAGAGTTGGACGTGACTGAGCGACTAAACGACTAAACAACATTGTGTAGTAATGGCCTGCCTGCCAAGATGGTAAATTTTTTCCCTTGGTGATGCAGCTGCTGCTGCTAAGTCACTTCAGTTGTGTCTGACTCTGTGTGACCCCATAGATGGCAGCCCACTAGGCTCCTCTGTCCCTGGGATTCTCCAGGCAAGAACACTGGAGTGGGTTGCCATTTCCTTCTCCAGTGCATGAAAGTGAAAAGTGAAAGTGAAGTTGCTCAGTCCTGTCTGACTCTTAGAGACCCCATGGACTGCAGCCTACCAGGCTCCTCCATCCATGGGATTTTCCAGGCAAGAGTACTGGAGTGGGGTGCCATTGTCTTCTCCTTTCCCTTGCTAGTAAGGATCAAATAAAAGCTTAAAACGTAGACGATTGCTTGCTGTGCCCCTGGTGGAGTAATTCTCTATCTGGGATTGAAATCTCTAAATCACCAGAGTTCAGTGTTGCAGTGATATAAAGCACACATTCCCTGAAACAGATTACTGAGTATGATGATAAACAGAGACAATTCTACTCCAATCCTTACTGCCTGTTTCCTGGTGAAATAGAATCATACCATTATCATTAATTCAGACTGTATACCATGTCCTGGAAAATAGCACTCTATCTTTACATGGCATAATCTCCAAAAGGACAGCTCAGTTGACCCTCACTGTTGCATACTATTGGGTCAATGTTCTGGGAGGTTCTGAATAATGGAATGGACAAATCCCAGATTCATGTGTCTACTACTGTACCTTTTTTTTTTTTTCCTGGAAAATAGGTCTTTTACATTATGAGAGTGGAGAAGAGCACGCGACTCCAGTACTCTTGCCTGGAAAATCCCATGGACAGAGGAGCCTGGTAGGCTGCAGTCCATGGAGTCACTGGGAGTCGGACACAATTGAGCGACTTCACTTTCATTTTCATGCATTGGAGAAGGAAATGGCAACCCATTCGTGTTCTTGCCTGAAGATTCCCAGGAACAGAGGAGGCTGGTGGGCTGCCGTCTATGGGGTCACACAGAGTCTGACATTATGAGAGACTTTGTATAACAGGGAATGTTATGAAGGAGTCTGTGTCTGTGTTTTTCTATGAGTCTTTGGTTAATGGTGCTAATTAAGTTCTTATAAGCAGAAAAGGCAAACTATCATTGGGATATGTGTTAGACTACTGCAAAATGATCATACAGTCCTTAAATTTAAGTGTGATGGAAGCTTCTAGGATGGTTAGTCACACTTCCTTTGATTCAGCTGGTAAGGCTGTGCTGAGTCTCTCAGTTGTGTCTGACTCTGTGACCCCATAAACTCTACCCCAACAGGCTCCTCTGTCCATGGGATTTCCCAGGCAAAAATACCAGAATGATTGTCACTTCCTTCATCAGGGGATCTTCTTGACCCAGAGATTCAACCTGCATCTCCTGCATTGGTCGACAGATTCTTTACAACAAGTGCCACCTGGGAAGCCCTAGTAAGGAGACAAGTAAAACAAATTTAGACACTACTTATGATGTAGCAGATGACAAATGTTCCCTTTGACACACAAACTCCACTGGGGCAATGTGGAGAGAGGTCCAGGTGGATGCTGTGCACACAGCTGAACTGTATCACAGCTGAGGAATAGCAAGCTTCGAAATCATCCACTCTTATAAAGGAGAACTGGCAATCCTGACCATCTTTCCTTCTAGAGTGAGACTTCATCCTTACTACGCTGTAATGAAGCAAATCCCTGAGGGGGGAAGAGATAGTCTCTATCTTCTGGAATATAAATGAATCTGAAAACTGGGTGCTAATACATGGGCAAAGATACAAAAATAGGTTGTATTACATTCTCTTGGCCAACAATTCAGTTGCAAAAGCATTTTCTGGCCAATTTCTACTGTACTAGCTTTTTTTTCCCTGGTAAAGGACTCAATGTAGGGGTTAACTTAATTATCAAATATGTCTCTTCCAATTATACATTTAGAGTCTGTGTCCCAAATGAATCCATTGTAGAGTTGTAACTGAATCATCTCCTTTAATTACCTGGCTTCCATGCATCCTCCATCTATATTAAAGGACTTCAAAGCACTTTGAGTCTATGTATATCAATGTCGAGTTGGATACTACATCGTTGAAATACTTAAAAATGCTCTTTTTCAAGTGCATGGTTAACTAAACATAAGGTCGTAGTTATCATTGCGGAAGTAATGGGAAAGCATCACTATGCACACTTGTTATGTGTTCCTCTTGGGAAAGCTCCACATTAGATTTGACTTCCTCAAAGCATTGCTAATTTTCAGATTTCCTGGGAAACTAATTTTGAATCAGGAATATAGTTGGAATGCCTTAAATATCAAGATTGTTGGAAGCAGTCTTTAGCAGAAGGAAGATGTACTGGCTTCCTATGGCTGCCGTAACAAATTACCATAAACGTACTGGCTTAAAACAACACAAGTTTATTCTTATATCAGTTCAGTTCTGTTCAGTTCAGTCACTCTGTCATGTCGGACTCTTTGCAACCCCATGGTTTGCAGCACACCTGGCTTCCCTGTCCATCATCAACTCCTAAAGTTTGCTCAGGCTCATGTCCATTGAGTCGGTGATGCCATTCAACTACCTCATCCTCTGTCATCCCCTTCTCTTCCTGGCCTCAATCTTTCCCAGCACAGGGTCTTTTCTAATGAGTCAGTTTTTTTGCATCAAGTGGCCAAAGTATTGGTTTCAGCTTCAGCATCAGTCCTACCAATGAATAGTCAGGACTGATTTCCTTTAGGATGGACTGGTTGGATCTCCTTGCAGTCCAAGGGACTCAAGATTCTTCTCCAACACCACAGTTCAAAAGCATCAATTCTTTGGTGTTCAACTTTCAACTACTGGAAAAAGCATAGCCTTGACTAGATGGACCTTTGTCAGCAAGTGGTTATGTCTCTGTTTTTTAATATGCTGTCTATTTTGGTCATGGCTTTTCATCCAAGAAGCAAATGTCTTTTAATTTCATGGCTGCAGTCACCATCTGCAATGATTTTGGAGCCCTCAAAAATAAAATCTGTCACTGTTTCCATTGTTTCACGATCTATTTGCTTGAAATCCCCTTATGCAATTATTCATATATATATATTTTTTTTTGTTTGTTTGTTTGTTTTGTACAGTTCCTAAGAGCAAAAGTTCTAAAATGGATCAGAAGGGCTACATTCTTTCTGAAGGTTCTAGGGGAGAATTGGTTTTCCTGCCTTTTATAGTTCTTAAAGGCCACCTGTATTCCTTTGTTTATGGCCTCTTTCTTCATCTTCAATGCCAGAAATACAGCATCTTCAAATCTCTACTCTACTGTTATCACAATACTATCTGTGTCTGACCCTCTTATTGTCTTCTTATAAAGACCCTTGTGATTAAATTGGCCTCACCCAGATAATCTAGAACAATGTTCCCATCTCAAGATCCTTAACTTTATCACATCCACAAGGTTCCTTTTGCCATGGAAGGTAAGGTATATTTACAGGTTTGGGGAATAAGGATGTGAACATCTTTGAGGGCCATTATTAAACTTTTCACGCTCATCCTCTGAGATACCTCAATGTCTAACATGAAGAATGGTTGGTAACTGATGATATTTTCTTGGACACCCCTAGTAAGTCTTGATGAAGAAAAGTGCATGGTCTATGAAATAGCAAAATTTCCTTATAGGTGAAATAATAATGAATCTCAAAATGTGGTTTAATGACACATAAATTCTTAAACTGGTGATACTTATTACTGTTTTAGCATCATAATGTTTATCTTTAATCATTACAGTTTCTGAAATGTTCATAGTAAATTTAGTTGAGATATGATATTTTCACATTGCATTTGTTGTAAACTTCNTAAAGTTACACAGAATTAGTTAAGTAGAAGTAAATTTGGGAGTTGCTTGAATTTTTTGGTAAGTTTATCTTTTCCTATAATTGCCCAGTTTTAGAGCTTTTTTATTTTAATTTTTAGTGTTATAAATATTAATTTTTTGTTATTATGAATTAACCCATTGTTATATGCTGGAAATGTTTCAAATGGTGGCACTTCTACTGGTCCTTCAATTTCTTCAGTCTTTTGATGGCAGACTATACTGTGACAGCAGAAGCAGTGTTGTAGGTCCAGGCACCACCACCTGCCATTTTCATGAAGGAATCACAATGCCAGATGCCCACAGCTTGTCTCTTCATCATGGATTTCCCACAGGAGGAGCAAGTGTATGCGGCATGCTGGCTGATTTCAATTTTCTTCAGCATTTTCCTGAGGGAGGCACTATAATGGGTCCCATATTTATCGACAGTTTGACCTTCTTGTTGTGTCAATCATGTCTTCCCACAAATATTAAAGTTTTTAAAAGAAGGTGAAACACTTGGGCTACCTAGGTGGCACTAGTGGTAAAGAACCCATCTGCCCATAAGGGATGCTGGTTGTATCCCTGGGTCAGGAAGATACCCCGGAGGAGGGCATGGGAACCCACTCATGCCTGTAGCCTGTCTGGCTACAGTCCACTGAGCTGCAGAAGAGTTGGAAATAACTGAACCAGCTGAGCATACAGGAAAGCAGGAACCAACACTTAAAGAAATGGAAAATCAATTTTAAAGAAGTTTCCAAAATAGAGACACTACTTTTTATCATCATTCTCTATTTTGTGCCATTAAAGCACAGAGAATAGATTCTCCATGTGAGTGGCCCAGGGAACTCTGTGTTATTCTTGTGATAATGCTGCAGTAATGTTTGCAGTTATGGCAAGGTGAGAGGTATACTGATAAATTGAAACTCCATATTTTGGCCACTGGACGTGAAGAACTGACTCATTTGAAAAGACCCTGATGCTGGGAAAGATTGAAGGCAGGAGGAGAAGGGGATGACAGAGGATGAGATGGTTGGATGGCATCACCTACTCAATGGACATGAGTTTGAGTAAACTCCAGGAGTTGGTGATGGACAGGGAAGTCTGGCATGCTGTAGTCCAAGGGGTTGCAAAGAGTCAGACATGAGTGACTAAACTGATTGAACTGAATACTAAGTGTATGGTCTGATATATTGGTATGTTGATATCTTTGATTTGATCCCGAAGGGAAGGGAGCTTATAGATCCAGAAATTTTGGTGAACTTTTTTGTTTATGTTTATAGTTTTAATTTTTGACCCATTAACTTTAACTTACATGAACTAGAAATATTTATTTTTCCCTAACTGGAAACAGTGTCAGACTTTATTTTGGGGGGCTCCAAAATCACTGCAGATGGTGATTGCGGCCATGAAATTAAAAGACGCTTACTCCTTGGAAGGAAAGTTATGATCAACCTAGATAGGATATTGAAAAGCAGAGACATTACTTTGCCAATAAAGGTCCGTCTAGTCAAGGCTATGGTTTTTCCAGTGGTCATGTATGGATGTGAGAGGTGGACTGTGAAGAAAGCTGAGTGCTGAAGAATAGATGCTTTTGAACTGTGATGTTGCAGAAGAATCTTGAGAGTCCCTTGGACTGCAAGGAGATCCAACCAGTCCATCCTAAAGGAGATCAGTCCTGGGTGTTCATTGGAAGGACTGATGCTAAAGCTGAAGCTTAAACACCTGATGTGAAGAGTTGAGTCATTGGAAAAGACCCTGATGCTGGGAGGGATTGGGGGCAGGAGGAGAAGCGGATGGCAGAGGATGAAATGGCTGGATGGTATCACTGACTCGATGGACATGAGTTTGAGTAAACTCTGGGAGTTGGTGATGGATAGGGAGGCCTGGCGTGCTGTGATTCATGGGGTCACAAAGAATTGGACATGACTGAGTGACTGAACTGAACTGAACTGAACTTTTAAAATTAAATCAGATTAAAGAGTTAATATAATTGAAAAGCTATGTCAGGGGGAAAAAAAGACTATAATTTCTATAGTGTGATTAGGAGAATGCTTAGACTTCTAGGCACTGGGAAAGTGATGGAAACGCAGATTTAAAGTGAAATGAATACGTTTACATTTGTCCTAGTCTTACTGTCAATGAAGGAACATTATTTTCCTTATTTCGTAAATGGGATGGTTCTATAAATAACTTTTAGAACATGTAGCTTTGTTGTTTCAGGCAAGAGATATAATGGAATTTAAACCTCAAATATTTGAAAGACATATTTTTTAGACACAAAGTTCAACTTTTAAAACTGTTGCAGAGACTTACATTACAGAATATGCATTATTTTATATCTACTTAGAAATTCAGTCTAACTTGCATTTAGATAACTGAGGCTCCTAATGATCTTAATATAACAAGTATTCAGCATTTTACACTATACGGCATCCATATATTTTTCACCTGTGCTGATGTCTATGGCTTTGTTTTGCGGCCAGTTCAATTCCATTGGTATTTTGTAAGTATTAAGGTATCACTTCTGGAAAAGGCAACGGCACCCTACTCTAGTACTCTTGCCTGGAAAATCCCGTGGATGGAGGAGCCTGGTAGGCTGCAGTCCATGGGGTCGCTAAGAGTTAGACACGACTGAGTGACTTCATTTTCACTTTTCACTTTCATGCATTGGAGAAGGAAATGGCAACCCACTCCAGTGTTCTTGCCTGGAGAATCCCAGGGACAGCGGAGCCTGGCGAGCTGCCATCTATGGAGCTGCACAGAGTTGGACACGACTGAAGCGACTTAGCAGCAGCAGCAGCAGAAGCAGCAAGGTATCACTTCTAACTTAAATACAGTTATGCAAGAAAGTATGTGCTTGGCATTGTGGAAAGAAAGTGAAAGTGAAGTTGCTCAGTCATGTCTGATTCTTTGCAACCCCATGGACTATAGCCTACCAGATTTCTCCATCCCTGGGATTTTCCAGGCAAGAATACTGGAGTGGGTTGCCATTTCCTTCTCCAGATCTTCCCCACCCAGAGATTGAACCCAGGTCTCCCGCATTGTAAGCAGATGCTTTACCGTCTGAGCCTCCAGGGAAGACCAAAGTTTTGCATAAATAAACCAACTGGACAGCAATGAAAGATAAAGTTGACAACAAAATAATAACTGATATTTATTGAAATATTTATATTGTTCAAATATGAAATGCTTTATAAAGCCTATACATTAAAGTATTCAAAAACTATAATGGACTTTCAATTCAAACAGGCCTTGTTTTCACTCTCTGATGTACCTCAGCCCAAGCTGTATTGCTCTGGACAGGTCACATATTTTCTCACACTTAACACACTGTATAATACTTGTTAAGCAATCAATAAATGCCCAAAGTTATATTACTATTGTCTCTTTTAGGATAGTTTTGTTAATGTTAGTATTGATAATAGTATTAGTTTCTGTTTTGATATGCTAGTCTATTCAGGAGTTGAATGAGTTAAAGGAGACAATGAGGTATGAAGGTTTTTCTTGGCAATGGTGGTTATACGTTTCTTGTAGAACAGGTGAGATTTGTGTAAGCAGATAGGTAGATGCACTTTTTTAACCAGCTAATCATTTTGTGAGCACATCCTACATGCCAGGCATTATGTTAATTCCTGAGGAAATCCCAGTACAATGATGCATGATCATTTTCTTATCAAGGAATTTATAATCTGGGGATAGAATGAATAGATAAAATAAAAATTTAAATACATAGTCAGTTACTATAGGAGCACAGATAAAGTGTGTCACTATACAGATGGCTGGCCAGGGAATAAAGAAGCAAGAAGGATAGATGAGTTTAAACTTAGGAAGAGAAGACAATCATATGATGAACAAATGAAGCCCAGGAATCCAAAATAACTGGAATTAAGGCAGGAGATGTGTTTCAGAAATAATTTGGTTTGATAGATGTAGTTTCTGCAAGATCTGAAATACGAGGAAGAAGAGAGTTTAGACATTGGAGTGGTAGTGGGACGAAAGTAAACAAACATTAAAAAATATATATATATGAGCATTAAACTATAAACATCTACATTTTTAAAAATTCTTATCAAAATAATCCTCAAAGAGAAAGAAAAGCCTATTTTGTAGCTCCCTAGTTTTACAAATCCCTTTAAGAGAAGACATCTGGACATCATATCCATCTAAGGAGCTGGATTTTTTCAGCAAAGTTGGCCTATGTTGAAGCATCAATAGGTATTTTCTTAAATCAACCTTCTCCTGGCCATTGTTCTACAGTCTGAATGCATTTTAGTAAATTAATCACTTAGCTAATAATGTCTCTGAAATGTAAAGTGGAACATTCTTATGTTCAGTATTTCAAAAATAAGAGTTGGTTGTTTTGCTTCATGAATATCAGTACAGTTTGAACGTTTCAGCCTTGTGTTCCATGTGGAACAAGTTAACATTCTTCCTCTTTCACTTTGCATCCTCATATGTCAAAAGGACTTTAAAAAATAAATCTCTCATCACCATCATTAAACCGCTGTGAACATCAACAGGGACTAAAACTATTGTAGACAATCTAAGGGCAGAAAAGTTTAGGGGATGCATTTTTCTGAAAGAATTTAGGACACAAATATCAATCGAGATCACATACTTTCCAGCATCTACATTACCAAGATATAACTTTATCATGATGTCAATTATATGACCTGAATAAATCTAGCTTTGAAAGAATAGGAAGAGTTTTCAGTTTTCTTAAAGCAATTAACATTCTAACTCACAAGTTTCAGTAATTTGAGTTATAGGAAAACAGGAAAAGTAGAACCTTTGGTAATGCATGAAGAATTCCCTCCTTTACTGATGTTTTTATTCATTACAATTTCTCTCCACACTGAGATACGAACAGAGTTTTACATGATTCTTACCTCATAAAGTGATTTTGTTTCTGAAGCAATTGTATCCTGCTAACAAAAGTCCCATTTTAGTGGCTCATAGGAAACCATGGGCTATTCCCTGATGGACAGGAAAAGGCATAGTGAGAAGGGTTATGACTATAAAATTAAGGGCTATGTGGCAAAATTTTTACTTGGTTAAGCAGATGTATGATCTTATAAAAATTCCAAATGAAACATATATAAAATACAGAAAAGATAATGTATATAATATTTTATATAAAATATAAAATTCTTTATTTTGTGAAATTCAGTACATACTGGAAAATTTTATTGTAACATTGCATTTTGCTTAATATTTTTCAAAATACTAGCACCAAAAATTATTTCATATGAACATCTGCCACCAATATATTTTTTCTATCACTACCATGATTAATTTTGGTTATATTATTGTAGCTTGTAGCTGTCATAAAATACTTTATTTGAATTCAAATGCAGAAATATATATTACTGCATAGAGAAATCATTCCAGCTATAAAACAATAAGTGGTCCCAACACATTTTAGACTAAAGAACACTAGAAGGAAAATAAATGCTTTTTTCATGTATATAAAACTATGCTCTAAAACACATGAATGACTTAATGCACCTACCATTCACTATCCTTTCGAGTTTACTTTGTTTACAGGACTTGTGCATTAGTCTTCTAAAATTGTTTTCTGTGTTTTTCAAAAAATACATATATTTGAAATTTGCAAATACATGTAATTCCAAGTTAATTTCATGCTTTTACTTTTTCACAAGAAGGAATCAAAGTATGAGTTAGACTATCAGTTTACATACTGAAATGAATTGTGAGTTAAGATAGTATTACTTCTGCTCATATGCAGTGTTGTTAGAATTCTGAGCTGTAGAAGCAGGTTGTCAGCTGCTCAGACAGATTATTGGTGAGACAGCAGGAGGTAGGTCCTGCACTCAAGTTTAACAGCTCACCTAGGAATAATCATGTTGATATGTAATCCAGAAGGGTATTTGAGTATTAAGATTAATTTTATTAGATATGCTTCTTTCCATAGTTTCAAATTGGGTGACATCTGCTTCAACATTTAGTGGTTTAAAAATCCAATTACTAAGTCACAGGATTCAGGAGCATGATATTGAAACAGAGGAACTGGTTGATTCTGTGAGATTTTCTGTCTATGCCATATTAGATCCTCCTATAGAAGGCAATGGCACCCCACTCTAGTACTCTTGCCTGGAAAATCCCATGGAGGGAGGAGCCTGGTGGGCTGCAGTCCATGGGGTCGCTAAGAGTCGGACACAACTGAGCAACTTCACTTTCACTTTTCGCTTTCATGCATTGGAGGAGGAAATGGCAACCCACTGCAGTGTTCTTGCCTGGAGAATCCCAGGGATGGAGGAGCCTGGTGGGCTGCCATCTATGGGGCCGCACAGAGTCGGACACGACTGAAGCAGCATATAGTCTCTAATGTATTAGAAAATAAGTGACCAGGACACTCATATCACTGTGCTGCTGCTGCTAAGTCACTTCAGTCGTGTCTGACTCTGCGGCCCCATAGACGGCAGCCCACCAGGCTCCGCCATCCCTGGGATTCACCAGGCAAGAACACTGGAGTGGGCTGCCATTTCCTTCTCCAATGCATGAAAGCGAAAAGTGAAAGTGAAGATGTTCAGTAGTGTCCAACTTAGCAACTCCATGGACTGCAGCCTGCCAGGCTCCTCCGACCATGGGATTTTCCAGGCAAGAGTACTGGAGTGGGTTGCCATTGCCTACTCCATCATATCACTGTAGAGAATATTTATTTCCCCTGTACCATTTTGTATGCATGCTGACAAATTATTTAATTAAACCTTTATGGCTACCCACTCCAGTATTGTTGCCTGGGAAAGCCCATGGACAGAGGAGCCTGGCAAGCTACAGTTCAGGGATTGCAGAGTCAGACTCAACTGAGCAACTAACACTTCACTTCAATGTTAGAGTAATTTTAAAACAAGATCTTGAGGTGTCATATCATTTCTCCATATGAAGTTGAGAAAATCTGCTTATGGTATTGATTCTAGAATACTATCTGAATCACATGCTTGAGAGTTAGGCATATTGTTCTAAATATAATTTGACATTTAAAATGGAGCTGACTACAGAAAAAGCTAGGATTTATATTTCATTTAAAAAATCATTAGTGAACAAATGTTGTCAGGGCAACTATAGACTCAAAATTGATATCTTGATGCCAATAATACCCGGTTCCAAGAAGTCAATAACATCCTCAAAGATAATAGAGTGAATACATATTTAATTTTAACAAAACGTTAAGTGCCAAAGAATGTTCAAACTATAGCACAGTTGCACTCACCTTACACGCTAGCAAAGTACTGCCCAAAATTCTCCAAGCCAGGCTTCAACAGAATGTGAACAGTGAACTTCCAGATGTTCAAGCTGGATTTAGAAAAGGCAGAAGAACCAGATATCAAATTGCCAACATCCGCTGGATCATTGAAAAGCAAGAGGGTTCCAGAAAAACATCTACTTCTGCTATATTGACTACACCAAAGCCTTTGTGGAAAATTCTTCAAGAGATGGTAATACCAGACCACCTGACCAGCCTCTTGAGAAATCTGTATGCAGGCCAAGAAGCAACAGTTATAACTGGACATGGAACAGACTGGTTCAAAATACGAAAAGGAGTACTTCAAGGTTGTATGTTGTCACCCTGCTTATTTAACTTATATGCAGAGTACATCATGTGAAATGCCAGGCTGGATGAAGCACAAGCTAGAATCAAGACTGCAGGGAGAAATATTAGTAACCTCAGATATGCAGATGACACCACCCTTATGGAAGAAAGCGAAGAAGAACTAAAGAGCCTCTTGATGAAATTGAAAGAGGATAGTGAAATAGTTGGCTTAAAGCTCAACATTCAGAAAATGAAGATCATGGCATCTGGTCCCATCACTTCATGGCAAATAGTTGGGGAAACAATGGAAACAGTGAGAAAGTTTATTTTGGGGGGCTCTAAGATCACTGCAGATGGTGACTGCAGCCGTGAAATTAAAAGACACATGCTCATTGGAAGAAAAGCTATAACCAACCTAGACAGCATATTAAAAAGCAGAGACATTACTTTGCCAAAATAAGTCCATCTAGTCAAAGCTATGGTTTTTCCAGTAGTCATGTATGGACGTGAGAGTTGGACCATAGGGAAAGCTGGGCACCAAAAAATTGATGCTTTGAGCTGTGGTGTTGGAGAAGACTCTTGAGAGTCCCTTGGACTTCAAGGAGATCCAACCAGTCAATCCTAAAGGAAATCAGTCCCCAATATTCATTAGGAGGACTGATGCTTAAGCTGAAACTCCAATACTTTGGCCACCTGATGCTAAGAAATGAGTCATTGGAAAAGACCCTGATGTTCGGAAAGTTTGAAGGCGGGAGGAGGAGGAGATGACAGAAGATGAGATGGTTGGATGGCATCACTGACTCGATGGACATGAGTTTGAGTAGACTCTGGGTGTTGATGATGGACAGGGAGGCCTGGTGTGCTGCAGTCCATGGGGTTGCAAAGAGTTAGACACGACTGAGTGACTAAACTGAATTGAAAATGTTAAGTGTAGAATTTATTGCTGCGTTGCTAAAACAACCATGAATATGATTAAGACCAAGTCTCTAAATTAAAAAAAACCTCAATTATTCATTATTTATCTAGATATTTAAGTCTCAGTTAATTTAGAAGCCTTCAAGTTTAGGTGCCAGATGTAAATGATATAAAATGAAAGTTAGTCATATCCGACTCTTGGGACCCCATGGACTGTAGCCCACCAGGCTCCTCTGTCAATGGAATTTTCCAGGCAAGAATCCTGGAGTGGGTTGCCATTTCCTACTCCAGAAATGATATAATGTTGTGTATAAAATGCTTTAGCTGTGTTATTTGGTAGACAGATAGTTTCTCATTAAATCTTTAACCTAGGGGCCACTCCAGAAGCCCATGTTGCTGCCCTGGGCTTTTGGACTTCTGGAAAGCATTCCACTTCCTGCCCAGGCATTCAGAGTTCCCTGTTTCTGACCTTTGGGAGGTCCTGCTCCTGCATAGCACTTGTGACAGAGCCTGAACCCTCACAGCTGTCTAGATCCCCTGGGGGAGACACTGCTGCACTGTGACTGTAACTGAGGCATCAAATGGGGATTGGTTTGATAGGTATAGAGCCAGACTCCCAGTTTTGGACAAAGGGCCCCTGGCACCCAGGTGTTTCTCATTCCAAGACTTCTTTGCTGGCCCATAGAACTACTGAGTTCTCTCTCGATCCGCCTGTTTCCAGGAAAAGTGGTCAGGGTATCCGTGCTTTGACCCTGACTGTGACTTCCTCTGAACCTCCCCTTCCTCAGTACACCCTAGCCCAGTCTCTCCCTGCCCTTCCATCCAGACCCACGCTTTCTCTCCAGCCCTCATACAAGAGCTACAGTGTGCATTTGGTGTGTTCAAAAACAAAAACATTATTTAAAACCTTTGGAACTATTTTGAATTCCATATCATGGTTTTGGTAGTATATCTTTGTGATTTTAAAACAGTATAAATCATATACTTTGAGAGCACAGACAAGAGGCACTAATTTAGGGAGAGTTGGTGCCTGGTTTGAAGAACAAGCATTGGTGAATAAACAGAATGCAAAGTCATTCTAGAAAGAAAGTGTATCCAGCACAAAGACAGGAGACAAGAGAGTTTCCTATATTTAGGAAACTGCAATATTTGGCACGTAGAAAATGCCTGGTAAATATCTGCTGCTATTATGGTTTTACTTTTATTAAAAGTATTTTATTACTGATGCTAGAGAGAGCACATGGGAGACAGAGAACTTAGAGTTCTAGCTAGAGAAATAGTTGAAGAGTAAGTAACAGACTTTAAGAATATTGCACATTTCTACGCAGATTTTGTAGAACAGCTAAAAGGAAATGCATAAAGTAGTGAACTGACCACACTTACATTGTAGAAGATTGTGGTGGACTAGATAAAAATAGACTAGAACTGATTATTAGAAGTTTTATTGTAGCAATCTAAGAAAGAGACAATAATTCTAACAGCAATAGGGAAGATTGGGAGAAGACATCTGTATTTTTGAAGATAAATTAGTGAAAGGTATTGACTTTTTTGTGAGAGATGACAGATGGTAAAGTAGACGAAAGAAATGAGTTTCGATATTCAGGTTTGTGTAAATAGGTACTTGATTCGGTTACTATTAGTTACGGGTGCAGCCCAAGAAATATCATGATTAGGGGAAAAGATGTACATTTTTGTTTTGCTTATGCTTATTTTTAGGTGCCCAAGAGATCTCTAAGGGAAGATATCACATTTGTGGATATAAGTATAAATCTGGGGAGTCTTCAAATATAGAAAGCTCTTAAAGCCATGGATTTGACAGCATTTGTGTAAAGAATTCAGAGAGAAAAGTAGCAAGACTGAGAGTTGACTTCCTCCTGAAAACCAATGTTTATTTATCATCAAATCAATATTGAAACCACACAACACACACAGATCCCATAGCTGAAAAATAGTAAAGGAAATGAGGTAGACAGAATACTTCCTTAAAGCTGACATAGAACATTTTGAGAAATAAAAGGAGATCATTTTCAAATACTGAAAATACAAGATAAGGACTAGAAAGCATGCACTGGAAATAGCAAAGAGAAGAAACTGTGTTTACCTGGGAAATGTCTGATTGAAAGATAGTTTTGGAGTCTAGGTGTTGAAAGAATGGTTAGTGATGGAGGCTTGTGAATTTTTGATTTATAAGACTGGTTTTCATGGTTTGCAACATATGGCTTGGTTGAGAGTATGTGAAAAAAATAATAAAAACAGGCATTAGTTTGATCAAGACATTCTTAACCCTAAAGAATGGGATTGTAGAAGTCTGGAGGAAAAGAAGCCTTTTTGTGTTGAAGACATAGTGATAGTTATTTGAAATCCATCTGTCAAGAAAAGGCACATTGGCACTAAGGCTGCCTTATATGCTCACAGAGGGTCTGTTGGCATACTGTTTATAATTATCACTGTGTGAGTTGATGAAAGGATATAGATTGAAATAAACAGATGGAGAAGATGAAAAGTAGGAATAAGGGAGACCAAGGACAGAACTCTGGAAAACCAATATTTAAGGAGTTGCACACAGAAAAAAAAAGATCCACGTTCTCTCACTGTGACCCTCACATTGAATAAGCCAACTCAGACTTATGGTTTCTAGTGAAAAGGCCAGAAAATCACAACTAATTTGCAGTTTTTATTGTCTGGAGGGGTGGGAAGGAAGGGGAGGACATGCTTTATGTCAGCACATGGATGATGTGTCTTCTCCTGAGCATCCTCAACATGAGAGAAGCATGGTGGGAATCTGATGATTCAGCTAAGGAGGGAACTGACTGATCCCAGTGATCCTTTTCTGTAATCAAACACTTGGAAATCCTGTCAATGAGATTTAACCAAATGTAATCCTGCTGGAGACAACTCTTGCTAGTCCCTTGGACTGCAAGGAGATCTAACCAGTTCATCCTAAAGGAGACCAGTCCTGGGTGTTCATTGGAAGGACTGATGCTGAAGCTGAAACTCCAATACTTTGGCTACCTCATGCAAAGAGTTGACTCATTAGAAAAGACCCTGATGCTGGGAGGGATTGGGAGTAGGAGGAGAAGGGGATGACAGAGGATGAGATGGCTGGATGGCATCACCGACTCGATGGACATGAGTTTGAGTGATCGCTGGGAGTTGGTGATGGACAGGGAGGCCTGCCGTGCTGTGATTCACGGGGTTGCAAAGAGTTGGACACGGCTGAGCGACTGAACTGAACTGAACTGAATCCCTACATTGGTCTTCCCAGGGGGCTCAGTGGGAAAGAACTCACATGCCAATGCAGGAGACATGAGTTTGATCCCTGGGTTGGGAAAATCCCCTGGAGGAGGAAAAGCATCCCACTCCAATATTTTTGCCTAGGAAATCCCAAGGACAGAGGAGCCTGGTGGGCTATAGTCCATGGGGTCACAAAAGAGTTGGACATGACTTAGCAACTAAACAATAAAAACAGGGAAAAAAAAAAGACCCAGGGAAGAAAATTGAGGAGAAATGTTCAGAGAAACAGGGAGGAAACCAGGAGAAAATAACATGCAGAAGGTTAGAGGTCACCTTGGGTGTGATTTGATACTGGTTTGGAATAGCATTTTCCATGTAACTTAATCCACATTAAATTAGTTCCCTCCTTCTCCACTTTTCAATGGAATGCTTTCTCCAGCCCAGATAGCTCTTTGCTGACCCCTTCTGATATTCATCTGCTACAACTCCTGCAATTTACTATTGTGAAATTAGCTCAACATTAAAAAGTCAGAACGTGACTATACTGATTTTTACCATTACAGACCTGATATTGATGTACTATCTTTCTAACTCATGTAATACTGTTCATGAATCTCAGTCACCTATGGTTGTGCTGTGCTTAGTAGCTCAGTTATGTCCTACTCTTTGCGACCCCATGGGCTGTAGCCCGCCAAGCTCCTCTGTCCATGATGATTCTCCAGGCAAGAATTTTGGAGTGGATTACCATGCCCTCCTCAAAGGAACTTTCCAACCCAGGGATTGAACCCAGGTCCCTCACACTGCAGGCAGATTCTTTACTGTCTGAGCCACCAGGGAGCCCATGGTTGTGCGAATTCCTTCTATTTTAGATTAAAAATGAGCAGAACTTGAAACAGAATAAATGGTTGTGCTAATGCCTTCTATTTCAAATTCTGCTTATTTTAAATTTCTCATAGTATCTCCCACCAGGTTAACATCAGTGAAGCCTTGAGTGACACAAATATAGCAATTAGGATATTAGATTTCCAGGGGATCCAAAATTAATTTTATATAGGCATGGTATATTTGTACTTGGAGAGAACTCTAGATATCTGAGTGCCCACTGAACTTCATCTACTCTAAAACTAACTTCTCATTTGTCTAATTCATAGAAATGTGATTAAATTTTATGTACAAAACACAACATTGTAAACTATAGCCATCATCTAGTGCATTAGATCCCTGGAGTTTATTCATCCTATAACTGAAAGTTTATACCATTTGACCAACAACTTCCCATTTCCCTTAACTATGCCCTGCCCCAGGCAACCACTAATCTATCATGTTTCTGTATTTAAAAAAAATTTTTCACATATAAGTGAGAGCATGCAGTACTTGTTTTCCTCTGACTTATTTCATTTTTAGTGTAATACCTTTAAGTTTCATCCACATCACAAATGGCAGGATTTTCCTCTTTTATGGCTACATAATGTTACATTACATATGTCTATAATTATGCACAAACATTTCTTTATCCATTTATCTATCAATAAATGCTTAGGTTGTTTCCACTTCTGGGCTATTGTGAATAATGCTGCAATGAACATGGGTATGCACATATCCTTTCAAGAGAGTAGTTTCATTTCCTTCAGATGTAGTCCCAGAAGTAGTATTGCTGGATCCCATTGTAGCTCTATTTTTTAATTTTTGAGGAACATTTATGCTGTTTTCCATGGAAGCTGAATCAATTTACATTCCCACCAGCAATGCACAAAGTTCCCTTTCCACCATATCATTGCCCGCATTTATTGCCTCTTCTCTTTGATAATAGCCATCCCAACAAGTGTGCAGTAGTTTTCATTATGATTTTGATTTGTATTTCCCTGCTGTGACTTGTGATGTTGAGCATATATTCATGCGTTTTGGTCGCTTGTGTGTCTTTTTTGGAACAATATTTATTAAGGTTTTGTGCCCATTTTAAAATCAGATTATTTAGTCTTTGTTATTGAAGTGTATGAGTTCCTCATATATTTTTGATATTATTTAATAAATGGTTTGAAACATTTTTTCCCATTCCATAGGTTACCTTTTCATCTTATTGATTTTTTTCTGTGCAGAAGTTTTTTAGTTTGATATAGTCCCACTTTTTTGTTTTTACTTTTGTTTCTTGTATACTTGGCCTCACTTCCAAGAACTCTTCACCAGGACCAATGTCATGAATCTTCCCCCCACTTTTTAATAGGAGTTTTATGATTTCAGGTTTCACATTTCAGCCTTTAATCCATTTATAGTTAATTGTTGTGAGTGGTATGAGATAGGAGTCTAGTTAATTTTTTTATGTGTGAATATCCAATTTTACTAGCATTATTTATTGAAGAGACTGTCTTTACTCCACTGAGTATTTTTGGCTTCCTTATCAAATAATAGTTAACTGTACATGCATAGATTTATTTCTGGGCTCTTGATTCTGTTCTGTTTGTCTATATGTCTGTTTTTATGCCAATATCATATTGTTTTGAATACTATAAATTTGTATTATACTTTGAAATCAAGAAGTGTGATACTGCTAGCTTAATTCTTTTTTCCCAAAGTACTTTAGATGACTGAAGTCTTTTTTAGCTCCAAAGAAATTTTAGGATTTTTTCCCTTTTACTGTGGGGAAAAAAGCATTAGAATTTTGATAGATATGATCTTGGATCTATAGATTGCTTTGGGTAGTATGGTCATTTTAAAAATATTAATTCTTCCAGTCCATAACATAGATATCTTTCCAGTTGTTTGTGCCTTCTTCATTCTCTCATAATGTCCTAGAATTTTCAGTGTACAGATTTTCATTCATTCTCCTGTTAAATTTACCACGGCAGCTAAAAATGCTGAAAACTGAGGGTTTGACACATTACATATAAAATGGAAGATATAGATTATTTTGTGACCTGGAGGATTGTACAATGTGCTACTCTTAGTGTTCACAGTGGCTTCTTGATACAAGGGGAATGGAGCATGGCATTTGTAAGGGGCTCCTCTGCCATCTTTGTCAAGTATCCAACTGCTAACTAACCTTTAGTTTATATAATCCTATTATTACAGCATGAGTAGAAACAAGTGTACATAGTTTGAAAGGAATGGAATTGTTGAAAACATGAACAAATTAATAGTAAGATTTTCAAGTTGGATAACTTAACAATTTATGAGTATATATGATAAAAATTGTACTTAAACATTAGTAGGTCAGAAATGGCATTAAAATCCATCCTGATATATGTTGAGCAAGTATCTTTCTAAAAATTATAAAATTCACATTTTAAAGTCATTGAACAAGTGTTCTATAATAAAGAGAGTGATTAATGCTAAGACATATTGTGTAATAATTGGCTCCTCACTGCTTGATGTGATTTCTTAAAAAAAAATTTTTAATTTATTTGGCTGCTTGGGTCTTAGTTGTGGCATGTGGGGTCTAGTTCCCTGACCAGGGATTGAACCCAGGTCCCATGGATTGGGAGCACAAAGTCTTACCACTGGGCCACCAGGGAAGTCCCTTGATGTAGTTTCAAATTATTCTTTGGAGGTGGGAAGATGGAGGGAGAGACATGTATATATGATCACACATCATTTGTAGTTTCTCCTCTCTTTAAATTTAAGTATTCAATTTTGTGTTTAATGCAGAAAGAATAGACTATCTTGTGTATTGTAACATTTTCTAGTATTATGCCTATGGCTTTCTGAGTATTTACAGTAAGTATGGTAATATACACATACAGGAGAGGGAACAATCTTTACTGACAAATAGATTTGTTCTTACCTTTGAGGATGACATTTGAAAACAGAATTTCAGGGAACATTCCACAAAGTTTGTTTAAACAAACTAA
>SJYQ01005464.1:89831-106256 GCA_006410935.1 Redunca redunca
GCATTTAGTATATAACAGACATTGCACAACTATAATTTATGATACCTTTCAAAATAAGAAAAAATGTTTTCTAGATCTGTGTGGCCTAAAATATAAGTCTAACAATAGAAACAAGTAATGATAACTTATGAATTTTTATGTTATGCATTTGAATCCTTACAATATACTCACCATGTTCTACCACTTTCCCAAGTTACAGTTACAGTATTATTTTTCCTCAGAATCTCAATCTGGGTAAGTAATAAAATACATATTTTTACTACCTGTGGAAACAAAATGGGAAATTTGTCTATTTTCCCCAGGAGTTTCAGAGGTTGTCCTTAATTTCCCATGGTCAGAAAATGAAATTTTCCTTTATCTAAAGGTATATGTTTATAAAACCAAATTTTTTATGTTCTTCCTGATCTTCTTTATCAGTTGATCAAAAGTTAATAAAGAGCTTTCCAATTTTTAGTGATAATTATTGCTAAGACTTAGCACTAATATTTAGGATTAACTTTGGTTAATTTTACACAAACTCATGTATTCAACTATGTATTAGTATAAGAACTCTGTGAAGTCTCCATTTCACAGATACAGAATATGAGGCTTATAAAGTTTCGATACTTTGGTTGTCATTGTGGAGATAATAGGCAGATAGTGTGAATACTTTGGTTCCAGAGAGTGTATACTTTATAGTTGTAGACTGTTATAGGGGAATGGGAACAAATCTGAACGTAAAATTATAATCTTCTTATGTTCCTAAGCCTTCTACTACCCACCTCCCAAAAATGAGGGTAGGAAAGCTGCTATTATTGTTATAACTATTGACATTTGTTTACTGAGGTTATAAGAATAGTGTAAAGTAACTGTCACTTGTAAATATCCACTGATAGATAACCTTCATTCCCATTTCAGCATTAAACTTTAACTGGAAACAAGAGTGTTAATTGTTTTCTATTTTAAGTTAAAATGTTGTCTAGTTTCATCTGAACCCTAAAAAATATTTTGACAGATCTAGTATTTTACCAGACATTCAATTAAGGATTGACTGTTGCTCTTGAAACATTATTATTTACTTAAAAAAAAAAAAAAATCACAGCGGTGCGTTTCTTACAGAAGAAAATAACCTCTTCAGCTAACTAGAAGGATAAAAAGCGAATGGAAGGAAGCCACTAAACTGTGTGCCTTATTTCCCCCTCTCAGCTCTATACAGACATTTTTATCCTTCTTTTAAGTTATCAGAACCAGCAGAACAGATTTTTAAATAGTCTATCTCCAGCTGTCTCCTTGTTTGGGTCCCTGGATGATTTCTCTATGTGAAATGGCTTTCATCTTTTTTTTTCAGGTGAAAGGTTTATTTGTAGATATTCTACAAATGAAACCAACTAAAATCTCCGAAGCTCAAAAATGAAGCTTAGAATCTTTTTGAAGGAGGCTGACTCAACATAGCTGCTCAGCTGCAGAACACTCACTGAGGCTCTGCCACCCACCACTCAGACAAGGGGCAGGTGCCAATTAAAAGGAAGCCGAGTGGGTAGATACATAAAGCAATGAGGTACCTCTTTCCTTTACTTTGCCAAATAGGTACAACCTAGCCAACTGAAGCATTTTAAGTGAAACTACAACACTTCTTCATGGGTTCTCAGGAGATATTGGCCCAGAACTAAGCATATGTGATCAACTTTGCCTTTTGTTCCTTAGATTCTTCTTATTTCTCCTTTTCTGAACTAGCATACATCTCTGTTCCCATAAGACTTCTTCAAGCTTACCAATGAACCCGTCATTTCCCTCTTCCTTTCTCATTACAAACTGTAATCAATAAAAGTATGATATATTCATTCATTCACATTAGGATGAAAATTATGCACAAAGTTTAGTCTCTTTCATGGTAAGTTGTCATTTTCTATGGGATAATATTTCGGTTAAAGTAAAGCATACTAATAATGGATTTTTCCACTACATCAACAAAGTTGAAAAATATTTTGGAAACATTGTAAATTCCCCAACATTTAAAATTATTAATTTATTCTATACATAAATTGCATACACACATACATAATGCTAAGTAGTTGTGTATGTATATAATAGTGATGGTAATAGTGGTATGCAAAATGAGCATTTGGCAATTTATTTCAGTAAAAGCAATTCTTAATATTCTGATGAGTAAATACTGGGTGGTATCTCCTTTAGTTACAGTTTCTCTCTATATTAATTTTCACTGACTTACATTTCTGTCAGTATGACATATCAGACATCCTAAATGACCTTCTCACTGAAAGCAACTAAAACTGCTCAATAAAATATTTTAAAAATATTTAAAAATGGAAAGCTGATCTGGCAAGAAAATATGATATTCTAGGAGGATAAAAACAAAGAGAGAATCCTAGGACTTGAGCAGGAGGCGAGAATGTTTTGAAGGCTTTGCCCTGAGGTTACGGCCAAATGGTTGAGCAGCAATTGCACAGGATCAGGTGATTGAAAGGACTCATAATACTCCATGGGGTATATACTCACTAAGGTAAAATATACATACAGCAGGAGAAAGAAAAGCACAGGCAAACATCAGACAGGTCCAAGACTTATATATACAGCTCCCAGAGTCCCTTCTTAGTTACACAATTCACAGTTTGTCATCAGATTGTTAATCACTACATGATGGGGAGAGAGACTGTACCTAGGTCTTCAGTTCAGCTCAGTTCAGTCACTCAGTCATGTCTGATTCTTTGTGATCCCATGAACTGCAGCATGCCAGGCCTCCCTGCCCATTGTCAACTCCCAGAGTTTACTCAAACTCATGTCCATTGAGTTGGTGATGCCATCCAACCATCTCATC
Organism: Redunca redunca; assembly: GCA_006410935.1. NCBI lineage: Eukaryota > Metazoa > Chordata > Mammalia > Artiodactyla > Bovidae > Redunca > Redunca redunca. The sequence continues at coordinate 92,647 of SJYQ01005464.1, forward strand.
CTCTGTTGTCCCCTAGGTCTTAGGGGCATCTTTATCTCATTGAAGGAGAAGGACTTTTTATATTCCTGTTAGTGTAGCAAAAACTCCCCTGTATTATTGTGTTTAATAGTGGAATGCAAGAGAACAGAAATGAAGTACAAACCATCAACCTATTCATTTTTCTATAAACACTCCTGATAAGCTGGTGCAACTCGTCTTCTGGTTTGTCTCAAATCCTATGGTACCCCACTCCAGTACTCTTGCCTGGAAAATCCCATGGACAGAGGAGCCTGGTGGGCTGCAGTCCATGGGGTTGCTAAGAGTCGGACACGACTGAGCAAATTCACTTTCACTTTTCACTTTCTTGTATTGGCGAAGGAAATGGCACCCATTCCAGTGTTCTTGCCTGGAGAATCCCAGGGACGGAGGAGCCTGGTGGGCTGCCGTCTATGGGGTTGCACAGAGTCGGACACGACTGAAACGACTTAGCAGCAGCACAAGACTACACTAATCATTATTCAGTACAAATTAGTCAAGTTTTGACCAAAAGACATACCAAGGCTCCAGGCATTCCTGGAAATAAATGAGTTTGCTACAGATTAGCTGAGATCAATTCTATACTTATAGGAGTTGCAGTTTTTGAGGACTATGGAAATTAAGGGACAGGAGGTTAAGTCTTAATGGTAGTCAGATTTGTGGGGAATCTAATAAGAAACAATTTACATTTAACTGGAACCTACCTGTTACATTCTCTTCTTAAATATGAAGTAGAAGTACACTGGACATACATAACAGAGGAACAAAAAAATGTGTCTTAACTGGGCCTTGGAGGAAGGGGGAAAATTTTTGCTGGTGATTCATAATTTTATGACTCTCATTTGAATTTGTGGTTGCAACCTGGTGAAACACAAATTTATTTCTGGAGGAACAGAAATAATTCTTTATTAAAGATTCTTTCCTTCCTACAGCAATCAAAACGTAAATCTCACAGTTCCATGAGCTCTGAAATCACAAAGCACGCAAAGAAGCAAAAAACCATGAGAGTTAGCCAGTAGAAATAGTAAGCAGCAAAAACACACAAAATTAAGATGTTGCAGTTTATTGGATATAAGACATGAAATAAGTGTGTTTACCCTGTTTGAAGAAACAAAGTAGCTGTTTTAAAGATAAAATATGAGAAATAAAATGCCATGAAAACGTTTCCACCTATGGGGTAGCTGGGAGGGCAGCAGGTGGCCTGGACCTGCTTCCCTGAGTATAGCTCTACCCTCTGGCCCCCACAAAGGCTGAACCTGAGCTCCAGCATAGGATACATTTTCTTGTAGAGATCCTCTGCACCTAGTAGAAGAACAGGTAGAGTGTCTAAAGGCAAAAAGGAGACAGAAAAAAGTGAAAAATATACTAAGGCACTTAAAAATTGTAAATCCTCAACACACTTACATGGAATTTTTGAAGGAAAAAGCTAGAGGATGGGGGAATTCTCTGTTTACAGGGGAAATGACAGAATAATCCAGAGTTGATGAGAAAATTTAATATTTGAGCATCCCAAAGAATTTCAAGCAGACTAAACAATAGCAAATGTCATTTATAAAAATGTAGATAGCCAAAGTATATAGATATTTGCTATCTTATCAAAACATTTTCTACTAAACATGTAGGTTATATATATTAATAAATATATGTATACGTATATATGGGTTGCAAAGAGTTAGACACGATTGAGCAACGGAACTGAACTTATATATATATATACATATATACACACATGGATTTTTCAGGTGATAGAAACTGCAAAATGAATTACTATTTCATTAGTCTTCACTGACCATTTTCAATTTTAGAATCTTTGTTTCCTATGTAATAATCACTTGTGAACAAAAACTAATATCCAGAGTTTGTTGAAGTAACTCTATTTTCATTGCTTCCTTATCGATATTTCACTTCTCAGTAGCAGGGTCAAAGACTCTTATTCTCACAGTGCTGGAGGAGGCAATGTATTTTTTTAAACTCACACAGAAGTGGAAATGACTTGTCATTTATCTTTCCCTCAGAACAGGTTCTTTTGGAGAGGAAAGCAAGATTTCCCTAAATGCCTTAAAAGAGGTTAGGTGGAGACCAAAGTCAGCTAAGGGTTGAGAGTAGAGTGCACTAGAAGAGGAAGGAAGGGATATTAAATGGAAACAGTTTTGCCCAGGAGACAAACCCCTTTCAAATGTTGGCCTGGGGATTACTAGATCTGCCGTTTTTAAAACATGACAGTCACTGAGGTTCAAAGCTGAGTTTTCTAGGTTCATAAGAATAAAGCTTGCGACACTATCCTAATATAATCTTTACATTGGTCAAATGATAGAATGCCTAATGTTAATGCCTCAATTTAGAAAAAGCTAATCTTTCCAATTAGTGCTTTATTTCTTAGCAGATAGTGTCACATAAGGACCAGGAAAATAAATGATTGGTTTTGCATATTACATTTTTGCTCTTCAAACCACAATACTGCCCATAGTACTATCACCACTTATTATTAATTTACTTTTCAAAAACACAAAGGTCCCATGTATACTAAACACAAAGCTAAAGTGACAGAGTCCTTTTTTCAACCCAAATAAATATATCACTGTCATTTAGCAATCCTCAGTGTTCAGTTGAATTTTTTTCCAGCACTACTAGGATGTTAAGGGAGGGTGAAAATAGAGACAGCTTATTGATGTCCTGTGCATACATCTGAAAGCTACTTTAATGTTGCACATAAAAGGTCAAGCATAAAATTATTTGCTTGGAGCAGCTGTCCTCAGAGATTTGAATTAACATAGATGGAGATTACCACAAGAAAAAAAGTTTAATTTTATCTTAATTGGATTAAGCTGAGTCCCATCCATACTGAGAAGATGAGGTTACAAAAGACTAGAAACTGCCAGGTTGACAGAAAGGGATTAATTCATGGGCTAGTGTCAGGTTGTTGACTAATAACATATTGATCCTATCTATAAGATATGCACAGTGTCTGTCAGGAAGAGAGACACTTTGAAATTGAAGATCCTAGCCTATCTGACATGATCAAAGTTAGATTAATATTAGTTAAGAGCTGCAAGTGAGCTGTGTATTGCCTTAGCAACAGGAGACATTTTCTACATGTGTCTGGGACTGACCATCATGAATAGTAGCAGTACTTGCTGGTTAGAGGGAAGTGACTGATTTGTGTGGCCGCTTCCCCCACTCCTTTCTGTCTTCAGTGTGTTCCAGCAGACATATTGAACTACCACGGTTTAATCCCAGCGGAGCCTGCAGGTGGTATTGTCCTTGCATTGAGGAGTTATTAAATTCTTAAGGTCACCATAGAAAAGGTTCTATTAAATTGAGTTAATAAAAACATTGGGCAAAGGTTTGCAAAGAGCACAGATGTCAAAGCTTTGGGAATTGGAATGTCTCTTACGATATTAGGCTAAAAGAATAATTTAAATGACATTATAGTATAAAGAAGATAAAAATTTTGTATTCAATAATATGAAATTTTCTCACCTAATACATGTGTGTATATGTTAATAGTTCTATAAGACTCATTTCTTTGAACATTTTGTTTGCCATTTCCTGTATGCATTTCTTTCTTTTCTTTTTTCAGTTGAGACCAACCTCAATTGTTTAAAAATGGAAACACCTGGAAAATAGCACCTGAACATAAATCCCAGTGAATTTCTGGGAATTTTTGTATGTGTGAAAACTGATTTTTAAGAAAAAAAAGATTAAAGGAAGTGTGACACTTGATTTAGGGTGACTCTAATATTTGCCTGAATGGAGGAAGTGGGTTAGAAAAATTCTTTAGCATTTACTTTGAGTGAAGCAGCTGAGATTCTCTATTTATACAGTCTATAAACAAAACTGCACTCATAGCACAGTGTGTGTGGAAGTCCAACTATTCCTTATGCATCCCACTTACCTGTGGATTTACAATAGCCTGCTTCCACTGGAAGAGGAAACAGTGTATATTAGCATGGTAGCATTGTGATAAACATTCTAAGAACTGAGGGAATCACTATTCCATCTGTCCAATTACTAAACTTTAATATTCTATTTTCAGGGAAAATTATAAGAGAAATCTCATGGAGAGCACATGACTTTTTAGAATGAATCTGACAGAGGATGAGATGGTTGGATGACATCATCGACTCAATGGACATGAGTTTGAGTAAGCTCTGGGAGTTGGTGATGGACAGGGAAGCCTGGGGTACTGCAGTCCATGGGGTCTGCAAAGATTTGGACACGACTGTGTGACTGAACTGAACTGACTGCTTTTTAATGATTGAAGCTGAATTTGGCTTCAGTATCCAACACTGGATTAAATCTTGGAAACAGAGTTTTTGGGTGAAGCAGAAAAGAATAGCTTGGTTGCTTTGCCAGGCAAAGGGGGCCACAATGGGCTAGTGCCCTCAAAATTGTGTGTCCCAACATAGAGAGGTAGTGAGAAGTTTGATATTAATGGTTCAAAGAGGGCATGATCAGCTCCTGGACAGTTTTCTGACTTGGTGGTCATAAGGTAAGTGGGAGTCAACATTATCAACTTTCTGGTTCCAGCTGGTCTGTTATCTCCATGCTTTGTGGGCAGCATATCATCTAAACCATTAACTTCTCTCACCTGGTGGGAGCTTTGCTGCTAAGTTGATTCAGTTGTGTCCAACTCTTTGTGACCCCATAGACTGCCTCCTACCAGGCTCCTCTGTCCCTGGCATTCTCCAAGCAAGAACACAGGAGTGGGTTGTCATTTCCTTCTCCAATGCATGAAACTGAAAAGTGAAAGTGAAGTTTCTCAGTAGTGTCCGACTCTTAGCAACCTCATGGACTGCAGCCTACCAGGCTCCTCTGTCCATGGGATTTTCCAGGCAAGAGTACTGGAGTGGGGTGCCATTGCCTTCTCCAGGAGAGTGGGAGCTTTAGTATCTGCAAAACAGCTCAAAGATATAGTTCCCTTGATGGGAAACCGGGACCTTGCTCCAGGCTACACTATTATTTCTCTAGACTCTCATTCTCTCCTCTCTCATCCCCTCCCTTCCCTAATTAACAACTGCTTGAATCTGCTGGTTGGAACTTATAGGAGGTCAAGGAGGCTGAAAGAAGCCAGTTTCCTATAATTAAAGAAATGGGGATCACAGGAAGGTTTTTATGCCCAGGAGGCCCACAAGTCTAGCTCTGTATCAATGATCTACTCTAAAAATATATAACTCACTTCCTCCTTCCTTCCTGGGTGTCTTTGCAGAGAGCCACCTACAGATGGTGGTGGGGTGTTGGTGCAGGTTCACCTGCTGGCTCCCAGCATGAATTAGGGCGTGGACTCCAGCACTGGCGCAGGTTGCTCCTCCTCCACTGCTCAGCGTGAGGTGTTGCCCAGCGCACACTCTTTCCACCCTGGCCCATCAGCAGTGACCTGGCGGTGGTTCCAGGTAAGTCCAGACCTCTGCTCCCATCTCCCTACTCCTTTTTGCACGCCCCTGTACACTTCCCCCTACTCTATATGCTGGTTTTGTAAAAATAAAGGGTTTTCAGTCGTGGGCACTTGGCTTTCTGTGCATGGTACAGGAAACGCTTGTCTGGCTGAGAGGTTTGGGCTGCAGACAGGTGATGAACCCTAAGTTGGGGCAGCTGTAGGGGCCTCATAGGTAAGGCAGAGCGGGCAGTGCCACCCGGCTTGAGACCATCGAAAACAGGAGGCTTCAGAGAAATGAAATGGGACTTGAGGGTGGGGCAGGGGCAGTAACAGGGTGGGAAGCCTAGATGAGGTCACAAGTCAGTGAAAACGGCAGCTGGTGTGCAGGGACTGCTGGTAGTCCTTGAGGGTTTGATGATGACTGATGTGACTGGACCCCGGGGACCTGTCTGGTGACCGGATGGGGGTGCAGAACCTAGCTTTGGGGCTATTGTGAATGACAGGGAAGAGAGAAGCTGATGGTCAGATGGTGCCCGCCCGGCGTATTTGCGCCCTGGTCCTCAGGCCTCGATTGGGTGGCAGGCATCTGGCCGCATTTGTGATGTTACTCCAGTTGCGGAAAGTGATGGAATCCTCAGAACTGCCCTCTGGCCTCAGGAAGAGGGCCCTGGCCTGCCCTTCTACTGCTAGGCCTTGATCCAAGGTGCATGCCCCACCCCTTGTGGGGCTAGCCATGTAAACTGGATGTTTTTCCTGCAGTTTCATTCAGATGGTATCCTTACCACTGCACTGCACAACTAGAAGGGGTAATCTCGGCAATAGACAGGTGCTCTTTCCAGACTTTCTGTGTTGAATGGCTTCAGCAGAGTCACTTCAGGGTCACTGGGCATATTTCCTTTCCTTCGTCTTCCACTTTATACGAACAGGTTCCTACCTCTAGAATTCACTGCCCGGTGACTGGCAGATGACGCTAGATGGACTGTGGAGGGAGATGCAAGGGGCTGGTCCCCAGGGCTGTGGACCTCTGAGGGCAGGGGTCACAGTCTCTTCAACTCTGAGCTGCAGGGCATTGGGTTCAGCTTACTTTTTAACAGACTGGGGTCCAGTTTGAGCCGCTAGAGGTGAGCACCAACCCCGGCCATCCTGTTTTACCTGAGCAAAGCTGTCTTGCTCCCTATACAACCTGCACCAGGCTCCTTGCAAGCTGCCTCACAGCATCAGGAGGGGCAGATGCTGGTGCTAGGAGTTAGTGCACCCCGCCGGGCACCCCTTCCACCCCCATCAAACACACACAGGGCCCTGTGGACAAATTGCTCTGAGGACACTGACTCCCACGGCCTGCACACATACACTGGCTAATTCTTCACCAGCCAGGTGCCATCAGGGATTGACGGAAGTGGTAGACAGCAGGTGAATGCTATTTCTTAATTAAAATTGGATCTCTAGTTTTTCTGAGACATGAGACTACCCAAACAGTCTATATATCCTAGATTTCATTGCATTCTTTAACTATGTAACTATGTCTTCAATCAGGGCCAGCTACATCATTTCTGTGCAGGAAGGTTGGGGAAAAGGATGTGTTTTAAAAAGAGGGAAAAATCTATATTGAAGTTATTAATTTATTGTGTTTCCTTTTCTTTTTGTGTCTCAGTTTATCACATTATTGTGTTGCTAGTTAACATAGTTCTAAGTAAATTAAAATTTTAATTATTAACATGAATTTTACTGTTCATATTTATTTTGTTCAATACCAGTTTTAAAAGCAAATGTAAGGGCATTTCATATGTATGAGGAATAACAGAAATTGTACAGTCCATGTTTCATAGCTAATATATGCATATCATTCCTACTCGAAGAGTAGAACACTTCACACAACTTATTCATGTTTAATAAATGTGGAGATGACTGTGGCAGTTTCTTCAGTAAGACAATAATACAACTTGCCACATCAGTTGACTCTTCAACATTAATATACCTGTAGCATGCAATGCTGTTTGATAGTGGTTTACCCATAATAGGGCATCTTTCAAAACTGGAATCAATCCCTTCAAACCTGTCACTGCTTTAACAATTTAGTGTATGTAATGGTTTAAATAGTTTGTTGTTCTTTAAACAGTCTTCACAGCATCCTCACCACACCAAATATTGACTCCATTTCAATACACCACTTTCTTTGTTCATGAGAAGCAACTCCTCATCCATTTAAGTTTTATCATGAGATTACATTTCAGTCATATCTTCAGGCTCCACTTGTAATTCCAGTTCTCTTGCTATTTCTACCATAGCTGTACTTACTTTTTCCACTGAAGTCTTGAATCCCTAAAAGTAATTCCTGAGGATTGAAATTAACTTCTTCCAAATTCCTGTAAACACTGATAGTTTGCTCTCTTCCAGTGACTCACAAATATTCTTACTTGTATTTACAGTGTGAATAGCTTTCAAGATATTTTCAACTTATCTTTCCTGACACCATCAGAAGGTTCACTATATCTGGCAGCTCTAGCCTTATGAATTGTATTTCTGGAATAATAAGACTTGAAAGTTGAAATTTACTCCTCAGTCCATGGACTGAAGAATGGATATTGTGTTAGCAGGCATGAATATATCTTTAATTGTGTACATCTTCATCAGAACTCTTGGATGGCAGGGTCCATGATCCCTGAGCAGTAACATTTTGAAATAAATCTTTTTCCCTGAGCAGTAGATCTCAACAATGGGCTTAAAATATTAAGTAAACATTTTGTAAATAGATGTTCTGTCATTCAGGCTTTCTTGTTCATTTATAGAGCATTGGCAGAGTAGATTTAGCATAATTCTTAAGGGCTTTAGGATTGTCAGAACAGTAAATGAGTACTAGTTTCAACTTATAGTCGCCAGTTGTATTAGCCCCTAATAAGAATCAGCCTGTCTTTTGAAGCTAGACATTGACTTCTTATTGCTATAGAAGTCCAAGAGGGCATCTTCTCCCAATAAGAAGACTATTTTATCTACGCTGAAACTCTTTTGTGTAACTAATTAATTATCTTAATTAGATCTTCTGAATAACTTGCTGCAGCTTCTACATCAGCACTTGCTGCAGCTTCTACATCAGCACTTGCTGCTTCACTTTGCATTTTTATGTTATGGAGGTGGTGTTTTCCCTTAAACCCTCTGCTAGCTTTACTATTTCTTTCTGCAGCTTCCTCACCTATCTCAGCCTTCATAGAATTGAAGAGATTTAGGGCCTTGCTTTGAATTAAGTTTTGGTGTAAGGGAATGTTCTGGCTGGTTTGATCTTCTGTCTTGACAACTAAAACTTTTCTTTATATCAACAATCAGACTCTCAGTCTCTTATCATTTGTATATTTACTGATGGAGCACTTTTACTTTCCTTCACTAACTTTTCCTTTGAAATCCCAACTTGGTTAACTGTTTGGTGCAAGTCACCTAATATTTGGCATTTCTCATGAAAATTATTTCTAGCCTTTGACTTAAAGTGAGAGAAGTGTGACTCTTGCTTTCCCTTGAACACACAGAAGTTGTTGTAAGATTATTAACTGGCCTAATTTTAGTATTGTTTGTCTCAAGGAATAGGGAGGACTGAGGAGAGGGGAGAGGGGAGAACACATAACACTTGTAAGATTGTTTGTTGTTTTATTTAGAGGTGGTTCGTGATACCCCCAAATAATTATTATGGTAATGTCACTGATCAAAGGTCACCATGCAAATATAATAAAAAAAAGTTGGAAATATTGCAAAAATTACCAAAATGTGGCACAGAGACATAAAGTTAGCAAATGCTATGGGAGATGGTACCAATAGATTTATGCAGTGTAGGGTTGCAATTAAAAAAAAAAAATCTATAGAGCACAATAAAGTGATGCACCATAAAATGAGATATGCCTATGCTTCCATTGACCTCCCACACCTAGAGGGTCTACCATCAGTTCAGTTCAGTTCAGTCGCTCAGTCATGTCTGACTCTTTGCGACCCCATGAATCGCAGCACACCAGGCTTCCCTGTCCATCACCAACTCCCGGAGTTCACTCAGACTCACACCCATCGAGTCAGTGATGCCATCCAGCCATCTTGTCCTCGGTCCTCCCCTTCTCCTCCTGCCCCCAATCCCTCCCCTCATCAGAGTCTTTTCCAATGAGTCAACTCTTCGCATGGGGTGGCCAAAGTACTGGAGTTTCAGCTTTAGCATCATTCCCTCCAAAGAACACCCAGGGCTGATCTCCTTCAGAATGGACTGGTTGGATCTCCTTGCAGTCCAAGGGACTCTCAAGAGTCTTCTCCAACACCACAGTTCAAAAGCATCAATTCATCAGCACCTAACTTTCTTCACAGTCCAACTCTCGCATCCATACATGACTACTGGAAAAACCACAGGCTTGACTAGACGGACCTTTGTTAGCAAAGTAATGTCGTTGCTTTTCAATATGCTATATAGGTTGGTCTTAATTTCCTTCCAAGGAGTAAGCGTCTTTTAATTTCATGGCTGCAGTCACCATCTGCAGTGATTTTGGAGCCCCCCAAAATAAAGTCTGACACTGTTAAGCATAGTTCTATGCAAATGGGATACTGTTGTTTTGCATGTATGGGATACAGTATGTTTTGCATGTATGGGATACAGTATGTTTTGCATACTGTTTTTGCAAAAACTATCTGCAAATGATTGAGCAAGAAATGGCAGGCACACATTGTGTCTCCTTTGCTCTCATGTATACTCAGTTATTTTATGACTTCATTGACAAAACAAATGTTCAAGAAAAAAATTAAGGATTTTAAAAGGGTGACAAGGTCATTAAATGTGGGGTTCTTCTGAAATTTTTTCTAAAACTACATTTACACTTGTTCTGAATCCTGTAGTTATTTGTGCAGTGCAACAAAATACTCACATTTTTTCTTTGCTGCACTTTAATCTTTGTTGGCCAGTTCCCTCTTTCTTTTTTTGGTCACAACACATGCCATGCAAGATCTTAGTTCCCAGACCAGAAATCAAACCTGTGCTCTCTGCAGTGGAAGCGTGGAGTCTTAACCACGGGACCACCAAAAATGTCGCATCAGTTCCCTCTTTTAATTATCCATTTTCATAAGCTGATGTGTGGGTCTGTCACTAGGACACATAGTAGCAACACAATTACACACCTTGCAGTTTGTGAATGAACTGAGCAACAAATGTACAGAGACCAATCAGTGACAGATTTGGAAAAAGTGACATGATTACTCACTGAAAATGATAGCACCATGTATATTTACATAGAGATTTATGGAAAGAGCTTGTGTGTTCCATATTTACTCATAGTTAATGTATTATATAATTTGAATAGTGTCATCAGGGACCTAGTGTTATTTAACTAAACAATGGTAACTGGTGTTTGTGCATATTGGAACCAGAAAAATGAGAACTTTCTATACTTATTGTATCATACTTTGTCATGGTGTCAAGCATCTAGAAGTGGCTTAGAGTTCTGGTTTAGGACTTCTCCTGAAGTGGCAGTTGAAATATCATCTTGGGCTCCAATCGTGTGAAGACTTGCATGAGACTGGAGCATTCACTTGCAAGGTGGCTCCCTTGCACACCTGGCAAGCTGGGGCTCCCTCTGACTCCAGTGCTCAGTCAAGTCCAGCTCTTTGTGACCCCGAGGGCTATAGCCTGCCAGGGTCCTATGTTCCTGGGATTTTTCAGGCAAGAATACTGGAGTGGGTTGCCATTTCCATCTCCAGGGTATTTTCCTTACCTAGGGATCGAACCTGCATCTCCTGTGTCTCCTGCATTGCAGACAGATTTTTTACCCACTGAACCATCAGGGAAGCCCAAGTCAGGGCTAGAGATTGGCAGAAAGATCAGTTCCTCATTACCTGGACTCCTCCACAGGGCTGCTTGAATGTCCTCATAACATGGCAGTGGCTATTCCAAGAGAAAGTGACCACAGAGAAAGAGTAAGATGGAAGTCACATATCTTTCAAGACCTAACATGAGAAGCCACACACTGTTGTTTCTTACTGAATGCAGTTCAGCAATGGAGTGAAGTGTGAGTGGGAATGTTGAAATTATTGGGGACCATGTTGGAAACTGAATATCACATATAGTAACATAGAACCTCAGAGATGGTTAAACACAAAAAGAAAAAGAAGCCAAACAAGCCCAACTATAACTTGATGGACTGGACCAGAGGTTATTTTAATAATATTAACATTCCCATTCCCAAAGAAAGGCAATACCAAAGAATGCTCACACTACTGCACAACTGTACTCATCTCACAAGCTAGTAAAGTAATGCTCAAAATTCTCCAAGCCAGGCTTCAGCAATACATGAACCATGAACTTCCAGATGTTCAAGCTGGTTTTTGAAAAGGCAGAGGAACCAGAGATCAAATTGCCAACATCTGCTGGATCATGGAAAAAGCAAGAGTTCCAGAAAAACATCTATTTCTGCTTTCTTGACTATGCCAAAGCCTTTGACTGTGTGGATCACAATAAACTGTGGACAATTCTGAAAGAGATGGGAATACTAGACCACCTGACCTGCCTCTTGAGAAACCTGTATGCAGGTCAGGAAGCAACAGTTAGAACTGGACATGGAGCAACAGACTGGTTCCAAATAGGAAAAGGAGTACATCAAGGCTGTATATTGTCACCCTGATTATTTAACTTATATGCAGAGTGCATCATAAGAAATGCTGGGCTGGAAGAAACACAAGTTGGAATCAAGATTAGTGGCAGAAATATGAATAACCTCAGATATGCAGATGACGCCACCCTTATGGCAGAAAGTGAAGAGGAACTAAAAAGACTCTTGATGAAAGTGAAAGTGGAGAGTGAAAAAGTTGGCTTAAAGCTCAACATTCAGGAAACAAAGACCATGGCATTTGGCTCCATCACTTCATGGCAAATAGATGGGGAAACAATGGAAACAGTGTCAGACTTTAATTTTCTTGGGCTCCAAAATCACTGCAGATGGTGACTGCAGCCATGAAATTAAAAGATGCTTACTCCTTAGATGAAAAGTTAAGACCAACCTAGATAGCATATTGAAAAGCAGAGTTAATACTTTGCCGACTAAGGTCCATCTAGTGAAGGCTATGGTTTTTCCTGTGGTCATGTATGGATGTGAGAGTTGGACTGTGAAGAAAGTTGAGCGTGGAAGAATTGATGCTTTTGAACTGTGGTGTTGGAGAAGACTCTTGAGAGTCCCTTGGACTGCAAGGAGATCAGCCCTGGGATTTCTTTGGAAGGAATGATGCTAAAGCTGAAACTCCAGTACTTTGGCCACTTCATGCAAAGTGTTGACTCATTGGAAAAGACTCTGATGCTGGAAGGGATTGGGGGCAGGAGGAGAAAGGGATGACAGAGGATGAGATGGCTGGATGGCATCACTGACTCGATGGACGTGAGTCTGAGTGAACTCCGGTAGTTGGTGATGGACAAGGAGGCCTGGCGTGCTTCGATTCACGGGGTCGCAAAGAGTCAGATACGACTGAGTGACTGAACTAAATGCTTTTAGGAGACAGAAACCTATTACACGTATTTAGTAAGCTTCATTGGATATAACAACATATACTCCCTGCGTATATACATTAAATTTTAAGGTTCCTTAAATCGTGCTTTGTCTTATTTACCTTGATGTGTATAGACTTTAAAATAGGGCTTCCCTGGTGGCTCAGATTGTAAAGAATCTACTTGCAATGCGGGAGACCAGGGTTTGATCCCTGGGTTGGGAAGATTCCCTGGAGAAAGGAATGACAACCCACTCCAGTGTTTTTGCCTGGGAAATCCCATGGATAGAGGAGCCTGGCGGGCTGCAGTCCATGAGGTCACAAAGAGTCATTAGATACTCATCAAATATCTCAGCAATTTGGGAATAAAGTCAAGTCTAAAATCTTCCCATTAGAATAGTACTGTTCATTTTACACTTCTCCATTTTGATATGTTTTTCTGCAAGAGATATTTTTAGGATTAAGGGTAAGAAAAGTTTTAAGGATATGAATATCTTTATTCCTCCAAAGATTGTATTTTATGAAACTTTACAGTTTATTTCCACATACAGTCACTTGTATTGGTTATTAGTATTGCTTTTTACTATAAAGTTTTGCAAAGTGAAAACCATTTTGCTCTTGACATTTAGTTTGCAAATGTTTTATTATTGGCAAATTTTAGTATTTTACCAATATATGTAACAACCTTTCTTTTTTTAATTTTTATTTTAACTTTAGTTTACTTTACAATACTGTA
>SJYQ01005465.1:0-15308 GCA_006410935.1 Redunca redunca
CTATTATTATTTCATCTTGTTTCATTGTTTTTCCTTTGTTTCTGGATTTTCTCATTTCTTTGATTAAATTTATATTTTGATTAAAGTTTTTCTAGAGACAAAAGGCGGGCTAAGGACATGGGAGGCAGGAAAAAGGAGCGTAGGGTCTTGCTCTGTTTCAGTAGCAGGTGAGAGAGCCAAATACCTCTGAGAATCAGGCCAGTGGAAGCAGACAAGAGAAAAATTAGAAAGATACTCTAAAGAATGATGCAAATTTATCTGGTGTTTGTGCATGAGAAAAAGGTTTGATGAAACATTTTCAGGTGAATATGTATGACATTCATAAACACTATGATGAAACATAAAGAGAAGCTCATTTTAATTTTTTTTTATTTATTTTAATTGGAGGCTAATTACTTTACAATATTGTAGTGGTTTTTGCCATACATTGATATGAATCAGCCGTGAGTGCACATTTGTTCCCCATCCTGAGGAATCTCTGCAGGAATGAGTCAGCACTGCTCTCCATGTACCAGTCTGTGAACCCAGAATTCAATCCAAGAGCCATCACTGGACTGAGGGACAGACTCAAACATTTCTAAGATAATGTAGCCCATTGGTAGAACGACACATCCCTGTCCTTCGAGCATGGTTTTGCATTGGCAATCTTAACCACTGTGTTCAGTTCAGTTCAGTCACTCTGATCCGCTTCCCTGGTAGCTCAAATGGTAAAGAATCTGCCTGCAATTCTGGAGACCTAGGTTTGATCCCTGGGTTGGGAAGATCCCCTGGAGGAGGGCATGGCAACCCACTCCACTATTCTTGCCTGGATAATCCACATGGACAGAGGAGTCTGGCGGGCTACAGTCCCATGGGGTCTCAAAGAGTGGGACACAACTGATCAACTAAACACAGCAAACAGTAACTCAGAAAAGGTTCTTCACATTTAAAAAGATTTCCCCTAAACATTTCTCAGTAATTAAGTTTGTTACAATGAACACTACAGTTGATATATGAATAAAAATAACTAAGTATGCAAAGCAATTTCTATGAACAAGAAAATAATACAAGTTGGTGGCTGAAGGAAAACCATGTAGAGCCAGACCTAGAGGACAATTGGGAGACGGGAAACCAGACCTCCTCGTGACAGGGAGTGAGAGGCAGAAAATCACTAGCAGGGAATCTCTTCTAAGGAGGTGCATTTAAGTTTTACTTTTCAAGGTAAATTTTCTCAACTACCATCTCATAATAATCCTGACAATGTGATCACCAGGTATTTTGGTCTAAGAATAGTCACTTTCTCCCCCAACCCAAAGACGCAGTGGAGGTAACTCGTATTACTAAGGACTTGCAGCAATGCACAGGTCATGAACTTCCTTGTGGCCTGAAAAGTAACCAGAGAGAAGTAGCCATGATCCCCCTTCCCCTTCATAATCTCAGAGTTTTTAGGAATTGTCTAGTGGGGTTAGATATCATTTCTTCAGCAGATATGCTGGTAGTGCCTGAATCTGATATTTTTTCCAGTCACAACTGTCCAGGAAGTCTTTGTCTGTTTTTTGGTTTTTAGTGTTTTGTTTTTTTTTTTTAATCTAGGAAAATTCCACATGGAGTGACTCAAAGATGATTGCCACTTTAAAATTGAGTTTTACTGGATTCTTCTTTTGTTTCCACAGTGCTAAGTTTCCTAAAATAAGAAAATCACCAACTCCAATCGCAGGCTGTTTGACAATGTGAGAAGCTGAAGGTGTAGACGTGACCATCAGGATGCACCTTTGAATCTGAAAGATCTAACTAGTTTGCTGCGGGAGCGACCAGGGGAAAAGCTGTCTGGAAAACATCACTGGGTGCAGAATGTAGTGGGTTCCTGGGACTGAGGTCCAGGTGTGTATCTGGTTTCTTGGATAAGAGAGGTGGCACACAGACATTCAGTTTCTTACAGTGTCAAGGATGGCATTCTTCATATTCTTTGAACCATCCTTCACATGTTTTCTCCTTACACAGAGAAACTTCTGGGCAGGATTGGTGTGTTCCTTGATACTGAAGGTAGAGGTTTCACTTTCTTCAGTGTTGCCAAGTGTCCCCTTATACTCAGCTTAGGCATCCAGTTTCTGTGTCAGGCCTTTTTTTTAAACTGGACACAGACTTTGAGGAATAAAACAAGGAACAGTGAAATTAAAAGCCATGCTACTAAATAAATCTCTTTCTGTATATCATTTTCTTGAGAAATTCTATGTGAAATACTGTAGGATGTTATTGCTGGCTTATTTTTTTTTTAATTTTTATTTTAACTTTAGTTTACATTACTGTATTGGTTTTGCCAAACATTGACATGAATTCACCACGAGTGTACATGTGTTCCCAAACATGAATCCGCTCCCACCTCCCACCCCATAACATCTCTCTGGGTCCTCTCCTTGCACCAGTCCCAAGCATCCTGCATCCTGCATCTGACATCAACTGGTGATGCGTTTCTTACATGACAGTATACATGTTTCAATGCCATTCTCCCATCTCATCCCACCCTCTCCCTCTCTCTCTCCCCCAGAGTCCAAAAGTTCACTCTATAGATCTGAGTCTGTTTTGTTGTCTCGCATACAGGGTCATCATCCCCATCTTTCTAAATTCCATATATATGCATTAGTATACTGTATTGGTGTTTTTCTTTCTGGCTTACTTCACTCTGTATAATCGGCTCCAGTTCCATCCATCTCCTTAGAACTGATTCAAATGTATTCTTTTTCATGGCTGAGTAATACTCCATTGTGTATATGTACCACAGCTTTCTTAACCATTCATCTGCTGATGGACATCTAGGTTGTTTCCATGTGAACATAAGGTTTTGATAGGCAGCACAGTACAGTGCAGTTGCAGAGGGTGATGGTCCTTCCCTGGCTGGAGTGGTCTCAGACCCCTCTGATCCTGTGTCCTATCCCATCCCTTAAATCAGGAGTGCAGGGAGTGGACATGGAGAATGGAATTACAGGACCAGAGGTTCAGCAGGCTTGCAGTGAGGCATAGCCAGAAATTAGGTAGAATACTAACTGGAATGTGGGGGAAATACTGGGAGCAGCTTTAGCAAAGGAGTCAGAGCCCTGGGTGTGGTGGGTGTGGCAGGGGGGGCAGTGATTCCAATCAGTCTTTCCCAGTATTCCTGGTCTCACCAGCTACACACACACACAAAGAAATACACACACACACACACACACACAGATCACACTTGTGGGATCCTCTCCTGGTTGTACCAGAATCATGGAACCATGTGGTCTGTGAATCTGCAGAGTTTATGCTTCTTAGGCCAAGGGAGCCACAGAAAATTCTTGTGACCTATCTAGTGGCCAGAACTCTCAGCCTTGTCATCTGCCATTTGTCTGGTATCTAAGGACCCCACAGCCCAAACCAGAAGTCAGAGTACCTGGGATTTATTGAAAAGCTGCTAGGAGGATGACTAGAGTTATCATGACTATCAGCAGCATTTGCAGATACTATGTAAATTATCAACTAAAAAGGATGTTAATCTGTACTGTTCTATTACTATTATTTAGGTCTTGTAGAATAAAGTTGGGCTTCCCAGATAGCTCAGTTGGTAAAGAACCCACCTGCAGTGCAAGAGACCCCAGTTCAATTCCTGGGTCAGGAAGATTGGCTTGAAAAGGGATAGACTACCCACTTCAGTATTCTTGGGCTTCCCTTGTGGCTCAGCTGGTAAAGTTAACCATTTTTTTCTAGATACATAATGAATGTTAACACTTTAGCTTTTACTTGGCCTAAAAATCTAACTCCCTCAAGCTGGATTTGCATTTACCTATGAGAAAATTTACATTTGGTTGCTAACATGAGTTTATTTCTGCATCCAATGTGAGGGTTGTTGTTTAAAGAAAGAAATAACAAACAAAAATATATCACTGTATATATAAATATATATCACTGTGTTTATTTGTTATATTTTAAAACACAAAACATTTTATTTCATTTACCTTTCTATTTTCTTCAGAAAAATAAGTCCATCTATGGAAAGACATTGAGTGACTCAAGGTTAAGTGTCATGTAGGTCCCGGGCAGGTAAAGATCAAGTTCAACAGGAAGGTAGGCACTGTTCCTGGTCCCCCAACCAGGTAACTGAGAGACCTTGGTTCTGAAAATTCCAGCTCTAGGCTCAGTGGTAATGAGGAACATCACCTCTCCTGGAGCAAACCATGGAGAGGCCCACTTCTCTGAAGCCCCCTGGACAGAACACAGTAACAACTAAGAGGAGCCAGAGGGCTGGAGACCCAGCTCTTTCAGCTGCAGGGTCTCAGGCACCTGCTTCTAGGGCCTGGTGGTAGGAGAGACTTCCCTTTTCCCGAGGACTGGATCTCAAGGGGGTCTGAGGAAAAGCCTTCTGCTCCATTAGCTCTGGAAAATCCCCAGGAGTAGCCAAGGCCCAGGGACCAGGAGGAAGTTTAGGGATTAAAAATCGTGGTTCTCCAGGAGCTCACAAATATCCCCAGGTTGGAGAAATCCCTGTGGTACCGAGGAATCCTGGCAGCTTCTGAAGGGACTAGACCCAGGAGGGAGGTAATCTCCTGTCCGCCCAAGGCCAATCTGCCCACAGTGGTGGGGGGCCCCAGTAGACTCGGCCCTGGACTCAAGGGGTGGCTGCCCTCAGTGACCTTCCTTCAGGGCAGGAAGGGACCCTGCGGACCTTTTAGGAGGCGACAATGGGCTCTGTGTTCTCATCCCTGCCTCTGTGGACACTGAATCTCTGACAGCCCAATGTGGTTTTGTCCAGAGAAGGAGCTTTTCCCTGAGGCCCCAGACCAGCATCTGGGAAAGCAGTGGTGAGGCTCTGCTTAGCCCAGAGTCCTCCCTAGAGGATATGCAGGAGGGGGCGGGGGGCTACAGGGGTCCCGGAGCTGCTCTTTACACTCAGTCTGCGCCCCTCACCTCCAGGGCCTGCACCCCTAGGGGAACTGGGGAGCTCCACTCCTGGAGAAAAGGGGCAGAAGAACTAGGAAGGGTTCCAGGACTGAGAGTTCAAGAACTCCTGCCATTCATTGAAAGAAAAGCTGCAGACAAGGTCAGTCCCTGACCCCTGCTTTCCTCCTGCTGCTGCCCCGCACCTGTCCTTCTACAGTGAAGGGGTCAGAAGTGCAGGCTGGGAAGGTTCTGAGAAGGAAGGTCTAATGACACGGAGCAGCTGGGTCTCGGAGCCAAAGAGGCAGAAATATCTCTGGGGCTGAGTTGCTAGATCCTTGGATTCAGTTCTATTTCTAGGGGAAAAGGACAAAGCTGTCTGGCAGTGTGAGCAGTGCCTCGCACTCTTCTCCGTGAGTTTTTTTTTTAATATAAATTCATTTATTTTAATTGGAGGTTAATTATTTTACAATATTGTATTGGTTTTGCCATAACATGAATCTGCCACAGGTATACACGTGTTCCCCATCCTGAACCGCCCTCCCTCCAAGTTTTTTCAGTCAAAAGATATGTTTAGATTTGCCAGGAGAAAAGAAATACACTTAACATTTTGTGGGTGTGAATGAACTGTGAGCCAGTCACTTTAGAAACACTAAATCCAAATTAAATTAGATCTTAAACTATTGGAGTTTTATTCCCAGCTCATGAATGGATAGGTGAGGCAATAAATATAGATTTATTATTTTAACCATTGCAATCTTCTTCCATTAGAAAATTCAGAATTTAAGCCTATATTCATTTAGTATTTATATTTTTTTTTAAAAAAGAAGATTTTTATTTTGTACTGTAGTACTAGTCCATTCTAAGGGAGATCAGTCCTGGGTGTTCATTGGAAGGACTGATGTTAAAGCTGAAACTCCAATACTCTGGCCACCTGATGCAAAGAACTGACTCATTTGAAAAGACCCTGGTGCTGGGAAAGATTGAGGGCAGGAGGAGAAGGGGACAACAGAGAATGAGATGGTTGGGTGGCATCATCAGCTCAATGTACATGGGTTTGAGTGGACTCCGGGAGGTGGTGATGGACAAGGAGGCCTGGCATGCTGGGGTTCATGGGGTCTCAAAGAGTTGGACATGACCGAGTGACTGAACTGAACTGAACAGCCAATTTACAATTGTGGAGTAAATGTACAATGCAGTAAACAATGTACAATGGTTCCTTGATGGTCTGGTGGTTAAGAATCCCCCTGCCAATGCAGGGGACAGGGTTCCGTTCCTGCTCTGGGAATATCCCACATGCCTCGGAGCAACTAAGCTCATGTGCCACAACTGCTCTGCCAGCACTCCAGAGCCTGTGGGCTGAAATAAGAGGAGTCACTGTAGTGAGAAGCCCAAGCATCACAACAAAGAGTGGCCCCCATTCATTGCAACTAGAGAAAGCAGGTTCACAGCAATGAAGCCAAAATAAATAAACCTTTAGAAAAAATAAAAATGCTGTGATAGTTTCAGGTGAGAAGCAAAAGGACTCAGCCATGCATATATATGCATCCATTCTCCTCCAAACCTCTCTCCCATTCAGTCAGCCACATAACAATTGAGCAAAGTTCCATGCGCTATATAGTAGTTGCCCAACCTGTATATTTATAAAGAATAAAGTATTTCACTAAGGCATCAAGGAGTAAGATGAACCTTCAAAACTCTACTCTTTCCATATATAGGAACACAACTTCATGTGGTAAAGAAACTGCCTGCCAGTGCAGGATACCCCAGATTTGATCCCTGAGCTGGGAAGATCCCTTGGTGGAGGAAATGGCAACCTACTGTACTCCTGCCTGGAAAATCCCATAGGCAGAAGAGCCAGACAGGCTGTAGTTCATGGGGTCACAAAGACTCAGACATGACTCAGCATGCACTCATGCACTTGTGTGATATTAATTGTCCATGAGAACCAAAAGTGAAGCTAGCCAAGGATATTTAGAAAAGTTTAATGAGATGGCACTAGCTTTATTTTTTATTTTTTTTTTAATTTTTATTTTAACTTTAGTTTACTTTACAATACTGTATTGGTTTTGCAAACATTGACATGAATTCACCATGAGTGTACTAGTTTTAAACACATTTTAAAATAAACTAAAATTACAAAAGCAGTCCTATAATGGTACATGAATTCCCAAATAGTTTAGTAATCTCTGCACTAAGATACTTAACCAGATAATGGACAAATGCATAGCACAGGACAAATAAATCAAATGTATGGCAAAAAAACATGATTGCCTTACAACCAGGAGCATAAGGAATGGATTGGAACAGAAACCAGAGAAATTTAAACGTGGCCAAGAAAATTAGTGCCACTGAGTCACAGAAGGCTGGTTTTAAGGAAAAGCTAATGCAGATCAAGGAGTTTTAAATTTTTAATTTCTAATGATTGAGATAAGAAAATCTCATTGACAGCTAAAAGTACGAAAATACATATAGAATTGTTACTACCCACGTGCCCATCTCCATTTCAAAGATAAGGAAGGGCCAACTCCTCACTTCAGAGAGAAGGGAGAAAGACGTCAGAAGCCTAACAGTGTTGCTAAAAGAAACTTCTCTACATACGGTTAATCATATCTTCCCCTCCGCAGGTCACTGCAGGAGTCCTGAGGGACGAGATCACTCACAGAGAAACGGGAGTCACAGACTCCTGGGAGCTCCATCACACCTATGGCGGGCAGAGAATCCAATGGACGGAAGAGCCTGGTGAACTTCAGTCCAGAGGGTGTTAAAGATTCAGACATGACTGAAGCGACTAAGCACACACACATTTACTGCAACAAGTTAAATAACCGTGGTGACAAAGTACAGTCTTGCCGTACTCCTTTCCCAATTTGGAACTAGTCTGCTGTTCCATGTCTGGTTCTAACTCTTCCTTCTTGATGCGCATAGCAGGTGTTTCAGGAGACAAGTAAGGTGGTCTCATACTCCAGGCTCGTTAAGAACTGTCCACGATTTGTTGTGATCCACACAGTCAAAGTTTTAGTATAGTCAGTGAAGCACAAGTGGATGTTTTTCTAGAATTCCTTTGCTTTCTCCATGATCCAATAAATGTTGGCAATTGGATATCAGGTTCCTCTGCCTCTTTGAAATCTAGCTTGTACATCTGGAAGTTCTTGGTCCATGTGCTGCTGAAGTCTAGCATGAAGGATTTTGAGCATAAACTTGCTAGCATGTAAAATGAGGGCAATTATAGGATAGTTTGAACATTCTTTACCATTGCCTTTCATTAGAATGAAAAGTGACCTTTCCCAGTCCTGTGGCCACTACTGAGCTTTCCAAATTTGATGAAATATGGAGTGCAACAGTTTAATGGCATCATCTTTTAGGAATTAAATAACTCAGCTGGAATTCCATCACCTCCACTAGCTTTGTTTGTTGTAATACTTTCTAAGACCAACTTTACTTCATATTGCAGGATGTTTGGCTCTAGGTTAGTGACCACACCATCGTGGCTATCCAGGTCATTAAGAACCTTCTCATATAGTTCTTCTGTGTATTCTTGCCGTGTCTTCTTAATACCTTCTGCTTCTGTTCAATCCTTAATGTTTCTGTTTATCATTCCTACCCTTGCATGAAACAGTCTTTGATATCTCCAATTTTTTGAAGAGATCTCAAGTCTTTTCATTCCATTGTTTACCTCTATTTTTTGCATTATTCATTTAAGGCCTTCTTATTTCTCCTTGCTAGTCTCTGGAATCTGTGTTCAATTGAACATATCTTTCCTTTTCACCCTTGCTTTCATTTTTCTTTTTCCTCAGCTATTTGTTAAACCTTCTCAGACAAGCACTTTGCTTTCTTGCATTTACTTTTTCTTTGGGATGGTTTTGGTCACTGTCTCCTGTACTATGTTGCTGACTTTCCTCCATGGTTCTTCAGGCATTCTGTCTGTCAAATCTAATACATTGAGTCTATTCATGACTTTCAGTGTATGATCATAAGGGATTTGATTTAGCTC
Organism: Redunca redunca; assembly: GCA_006410935.1. NCBI lineage: Eukaryota > Metazoa > Chordata > Mammalia > Artiodactyla > Bovidae > Redunca > Redunca redunca. Next base: position 8,867 of record SJYQ01005465.1, read on the forward strand.
ATACTTGAAGGTCCTAGAGGTTTTCCCCAATTTCTTCAATTTAAGCCTGAATTTTGCAATAAGAACTCAAGATCTGAGCCACAGTCAACTCCAGGTCTTGTTTTTACTGACTGTACAGAGATTCTCCACCTTTGGCTGCAAAAAAACAAACACATAATCAATCTGATTTTGGTATTGATCAAAATGCACTCTATGCATGGTGATGTCCTTGCATAGAGTCATCTCTTGAGTCTTTGGCAAGGGGGTTTGCTATGACCAGTTTAGTCTCCTGACAAAACTCTGTTAGCCTTTGCCCTGCTTCATTTCATACTGCAAGGCCAAACTTGACTGATAGTCCAGGTTTCTCTTGACTTCATATGTTTGCAATCCAATATCTTATGATTAAAAAGACATCTTTCTTTTAATGTTAGTTCTAGAAGGTGCTGTAGGTCTTCATTTTTGTGATTGCACCCAAGTACTAAAGGAATCTTAAGAGCCTCTTCATGAAAGTGAGAGAGGAGAGTGAAAAAGCTGGCTTAAAACTCAACATGCAAAAAACTAAGATCATGGCATCTGGTCCCGTCACTTAGTGGCAGATAGATGGGAGAATAATGGAAACAGTGAGACTTTATTTTGCAGGGCTCCAAAATCACTGCAGATGGTGACTGCAGCCATGAGATTAAAAGACACTTGCTCCTTGGAAGAAAAGTTATGGCCAACCTAGACAGAGTATTAAAAAGCAGAGACATTACTTTGCCGACAAAGATCTGTCTAGTCAAAGCTATGGATTTTCCACTAGTCATGTATGGATGTGAGAGTTGGACCATAAAGAAAGCTGAGTGCCAAAGAACTGATGCTTTTGAACTATGGTGTTGCAGAAGATTCTTGAGAGCCCCTTGGACTGCAAGAAGATCCAACCAGTCCATCCTAAAGGAAATCAGTTCTGAATATTCATTGGAAAGACTGATGCTGAAACTGAAACCCCAATACTTTGGCCACCTGATGAGAAAATATGACTCATATGAAAAGACTCTGGTGCTGGGAAAGGTTGAAGGCAAGAAGAGAAGGGGAGTACAGAGGATGAGACGTTTGGATGGCATCACTGACTCGATGGAGATGAGTTTGAGCAAGTTCCTAGAGTCGGTGATGGACAGGAAGCTTGGCATGCTGCAGTCCATGGAGTGGACTAACAAAGAGTTAGACATGACTGAGCCACTGAACTGCACTGCATTTCAGACTTGTTGACCATGAGAGCTACTCCATTTCTTCTAAGGGATTCTTGCCCAAAGTAATAGATACACTGGTCTTCTGAAATTAGAACTATGATGCAGTTCATTAAATGGAAATATTCACATCTGGGGAGTTTATTTATTGTCCAAATGGCAACTTCATGGATTACAACTATAAATTCAAAATGTGACTTTTTAGCAGAGATTGGATTGTGACACTTGGATTAAGTAGGTTTCAAGGGACTTCAGTCATTGGCATCTGAAAGTGTTTTCTACTCTGGGAAGATATAATTATGTGCACCTATACCTTTTCACAGGGCTGATAACACTATCACTTGGAAGAATGGACATGGTCTTCAGAGACTATATAAAGCATCTCTTGAAGATCCACACTCACTTTTCTCCAGAGTCCAGAGCTGTTGGGACTGGAGTTGGCTGCATTGTGGAGACTTTGGGAAGTCTCTGCCAGGCAGAGGTGAACACCTAAAGCTGAACTGAATTGTGCAGAGTTACTTACAGCATAGGAGTAGAACATTTCATCAACTGTACCCAGTGGTAAGTTCTAATCAAAGTCAATGAAATTCTGCCATGTTCACTTAGGAATGAAACTTTAATGGTGATTATGGACAGAAATGCAATTTGTTTTCTTCTTTTTTTTTCTATCAGTAATATCTATATGTATGCAATGCATCAAGCATTTATTCCCTCTGGGATTTGCAAACAAGTAATATTTTTTATCCACACGATGTCAAGTAATTTCCTTATAAACTGTGGGTAAAAATAGAAAATTAGTAAATATTGATTAGAAGATTAAAAGAGTTAATCCATATAAAAGGAGTTAATCTAATGGCAAGCTGATTCTTTATCATGGAGCCACTGTGGAAGCCCATTTAGTTCTTCTATTATTTTAATGCTATGGTGATTCCCAGTTTCATTAGCATAAAAGTGATCTTATTCATAAAGAATTCTTGGTCAGTTTCTAGCCCACTCTACACATGGCTTCTTTATACTTTCTCCCTGTTCATCAGCTATCTCNCTGCTTTTCTGGGTGCTTGATGTCCTCTGCCAGCATTCAGAAGTTGTTTTGTGGAGTTTGCTCGGCGTTGAAATGTTTTTTTGAGGAATTTGTGAGGGAGAAAGTAATCTCCTCGTCCTAATCCTCCGCCATCTTCCCAGAATTCCCCGCTATCATTTTCAAGACCTTACTTTGCAGTCCACAAGTGAAAAGTGTTCAAAATAGATCCAATCAACCAAAAGGGACTCCAAAGAAGTGGAATGGGCAAAGAGGGAAACATCAAAAAATCTGATGTTGCTTCCATTAACCAGATATTTGGAATTTCCAGTGTAGAGGGGAAATCCTTATGTATATTCAAACTTATTTCTATGGTTTTAGTAAACAATGTATAGTCAAATTGGAACCTCCCTGGTGGTTCAGATGGTAAAGTGTCTGCCTACAATTCAGGAGACCCGGGTTCAGTCCCTGGGCTGGGAAGATCTCCTGAAGAAGGAAATAGCAACCTATTCCAGTACTCTTGCCTGGAAAATCCCATGGACAGAGGAGCCTGGTAGGCTACAGTCCATGGGATCGAATAGAGTTGAATACAACTGAGGGACTTCACTTTCACTTTCACTTTCTTTAGTAAACAATTAATTCTTTTTTACAGGTTATTGTTATAGTGAGAACATTCACCAGTTCAAAATATGACATACTCTGATTATCTGAACTCACTCCAGGAAAAATTGTCTTCCTGAACTAGCAATGACATATTTATTTTTTCTTTTTGTCTTGAAAGGAATAGTTTTGTTCATTTATTTCCCTGGTGGCTCAGACAGTAAAGCGTCTGTCTACAATGTGGGAGACCTGGGTTCCATCCCTGGGTCAGAAAGATCCTCTGGAGAAGGAAAATCCCATGGACAGAGGAGCCTGGTAGGCTACAGTCCATGGGGTCGCAAAGAGTCGGACATGACTGAGCGACTTCACTTTCACTTTAAACACTGATCAGTTTACAGTTTCAAAATGTCAAAGTAAAAGAAAACATTAATTATATTAAGTTTAAGTTATTCATAAACAATTTTATTTGGCTTAAGAAAAGCATACGTGTCACTTCAAAGGCAGAAGGCATAGAGAACGTTATCGAAGAGACAAAATGTGTGTTAGTGTGGGTTGTAAGTAGGCGGAAATGGAGAGAGAGAGACAGGTTGAGACTATATATATGCTTTTGTATGTATATATACAGCTGACAAAAGTTACTCTGGAGTCATCCTAGTATTTATCCTCACATTAACTTTAAACAACAGCAAAAAAAATAGTTGCAAGTGACTCTCTTATCTAATTTCATCCTTTTTATTATAGCAAGAATAAAACCTGTCTGTAGTCACCATTTCCCGGTTTGTACTGTGTTTCTGCTTAGTCATTCAGTCATGTCCAACTCTTTGCAACCCCATGGACTGTAGCCCATCAGGCTCCACTGTCCATGGGCATTCCCAGGCAAGAGTACTGGGACCGGTTGCCATTTTCTTCTCCAGGGGATCTTCCCAAACCAGGCCTCCAACCCACATTTCCTATTTCTCCTAAATATCAGGCAGGTTCTTTACCCACTGAGCCATTGGGGAAGTCCAGGTGCAATAGTGGTAAAGAACCCACCTGGCAATCCAGGACACTTAAGAGGCATGGGTTCAATCCATGGTAGCAAACATCAACTGGAGGTGGGCACAGCAACCTACTCCAGTATTCTTACTTTGAGAATCCCATGAACAGAGCCTGGTGGGCTACAGTCCACAGGGTCACAAAGAGTTGGACACAACTGAGAGACTAAGCATGCAGGTTTGTGTTGGGGTTTAGCAAATATGGAAATTAGACAGAGTTCAAGACAGGACTGTGCCAAAGGCTTTATTTTCCCTGATCAGAGCAGAAGAATGACTTTCTCTCTTACCATTTCTATTTCTTTTTTATATATAAATTTATTTATTTTAATTGGAGGCTAATTACTTTACAATATTGTATTCATTTTGTAATTTTCAGAAACATGGATTCAGACACACTGCAGGTCTTCCAGAGTGAACTCACCTGTTCCATCTGCATGAACTGCTTCCTGGACCCCGTCACCATAGACTGTGGGCACAGCTTCTGCCATCCCTGTATGAGCCTTTGCTGGGAAGAAGGCCAGACTCCAAGGAGCTGCCCTGAGTACAGGGGAATAGCAGAGAGGCCTGATTTCAAAACCAATATTGCCCTCAAGAGGCTGGCTTCCCTTGCCAGACGGGCCAGAGCTGACCACGACCACAGCTCTGAGAGCAGATCTGTGTGATACACTAGGAAACCAAAGGCCTCCTCAGTGAGGCTGACCAGACCCTGCTCTGTGGGCCCTGCTCTGAACGCCCCGAGCACACAGCTCACAGCCACAGTCCGATACCCAGGGCTGCTGAGGAGTCCCGGGTAGGTGATGCCTCTAGAGCAGTTTGGGATCTAGAGGCTCCTAAGTCAGAGAGAAAGACGAGGATGCGGTGATGGGGATGGAGATAGTGGAGGTGGGATTTCTGAATGTGGATCCTCATATATAATTGTGTCCTTTCAGACTTGTTGCCCAATTGTCCACACATGTGGAAATGCAGCATCCCGGGGCCGGTGGCAGCACCAGGGACAGAGGCTTCTGATGGGAGCTTGAGGCTTTCCTAATCAAGCTATGTAAGTATGTGAGTCTCAATTTCTTAGGGATTGGAGTTCATGATCTGTAGCATTTCCCCAGTTCTGTAGCATACACTTCTGTCACTATCACCTTGGTGTTAGATTCAGATTAATGTGGGAAAATATGACTACAGTATTGTAGCTCAAGGTTTCTGTGTAACCAACAAGCGCCTTTGTTAAAGAATAAGGGGATGAAATTTACAGTGTCATCTTCTTTGTCTACATCCCCTGGGTATTTTGCAGGAGAAACTTCTAAAGAGAATGGGCTCTTTATGGAAAATCAGAGAAGAAATACAAATCATTCTGAACCAGGAAGCTAAAAAAACTAGGTCATTTAAGGTAAAAATAAAAACACTCCTATTTATTTCTACAGATGTGATATAATTCTAGCTTTTAGGTCTATTTACATTCCCGTTAAAGGATATTGATCTCTTCCCTTGAAAAGGTGTGGTTTCAAATGACCTATCAGTAATCACAATTGGAACAGGCCAATACATGCTAGCTAGTTCAAGGAATGCTAGTACATGGGAAAACCTCAGCATGAAAAGTGTTCCTAGGCCAAATTTTGAGGATTTGAATAAAACTCAGAAATGAAGTATAAGACAACATTGCACTGTTACTCTGTAGTAGAGGAGAGGAATATAGAAGTACCTAGAGGGAAAAGACAGCAACTTTTAGAACTATACAAAATGGAGTTTCCCCCATTAAAGAATATTCAGGAAAATCGGGGCAAGAAACAAGAGAAAAACACGATCCAAATTAAAGAGGAAATAATTGATAGAGTAAGAACCCTGAAGAATCCTTCTAAGGGGAGAGCTTGGGACCCCTCAGATGGCTTGATTCAAACAGGGCCAGAGACTAGATGCTCAGAGAAACCACGGACAGGAAGATACTTGAGGCCAAAAGTTTGTCGAGAACGTTAATGATGACATCAAGGAAATAATATTTGAAGTTTTCCTTTGAATGTGAGCATAAGCAATACTCTGAATCCACTATCCCCACAGGACTATGCGGCCTTAAGGAAGGAGATGGTTGCAGCTGAATATCAGAGGATGCTTCTGTTGCTCCGGGAGGAGGAGCAACCATATCTGGAGGCCCTGGAGCGAGAAGCCTCAGAGATTGGTGAACAGCTCGAGGAGCATGTGCTCAGAATGACTCAGTACAGAGCAAGTCTGAAAGAAATGTACAGAGAGCTGACTGGGATGTGCTGCAAGCCGGACGGGGAGCTGCTCCAGGTGAGGAAGGAGGGTCCGTCCTCAGAGAAACACTCTTCTAGACGAGCTGCTGTGACACTGAAATGTTACCTCATATAAGGTTACTCTCAGCTGAGGGATGGTGCTCCTTGACCCCCATTATTGTATTAGTCCAGTCCCCTAGTTCAACATATTCTGGTAATCTTTGGAAGATTTTTGTCCATGTCTTAGCTAAAATAGGACTATACTTTTTCAGTGTGATCAGGAGTACTATCCAGACAGATGATCTAAAATCAGCAAAATTCTGTGACCAGTGGAAAGTTAACTTTCTTGGAGTAAATCTCAGTATGTGTTCC